>SAYO01025467.1:202021-224320 GCA_004023745.1 Recurvirostra avosetta
AGCTCTTTGTCCTGGAACTCACTGATCTAAATGATGTGTTACCACAACTCCATCTTGCTGCTATTCTGGCAGCAAAAGGATTCTTATTGTACTAAATGCATTTTTAAATTGCTGGGTTTTTAAACTGAGATACTCTTTCTTGTTACAAATTCATGATGTATTTAAGTACACACATGGTCTCTCAACCACCACATATACTCATCTGAACAAGTGAAAACTGGCACAGTCCACAAATGTTGCGAGCTTAAGGTCCCAGAGCTGTTTAAATCAAAGGATTCTGTTGACAACAAATTTATACAAACTGGAATGAAAATTAGAAGTTTCCAGAGATAAAGTTTCTAGAACAGCTTTCTAACCAGCAATAGAGACAAAATTCCCATTCTTTCCCAAGAATTCCTTTTCCCATCACAAAAGTGATTATTGGATGCAGTAGCCTCTGTCAGAGAATAAAAAAAAAATCTTTCTCTCATCCAGATAGTGTCTTCTAATCCTTTATTCCTACACTGAAATGGTATACCGGCTGATGTGCTGGATCACATAAACTATTTACAAGTAAGGAATCAAACCTTCCATTGCAAGATGCTAATGGAAGGCAAGAAAAAGTTTATAATCCTGTTTTGAAGAAAAATTACTAAGCACATTTTATTTCTCAGTAAAGGTATCCATGGGCTGAAGCAGGTTACCATGTAGTACCTTCAGTTTAAAAATTCTTGCTGTCTTTTTGTAGAGCAATAGAGAAAGCATCATGAGTTCCATCTATTGTGCTGTTAATGGAATTTGCCTACTTTGCTTTGTGAATCACTAATTGCTGCTCACTTTTACTGATAAAAGAAATCAGAAGATATTTAGTGGGCTGAGATAGGTGTGTGTCCTACCTGATAATTCCATTTTGGCTGGCATGAAGCGTTCTCTTTCACTAAAAGGAGGAGCCTTGTCATTCAGGCTAGCGAGGGCCTCTAAGAAATTACTAGACTCTACTTGGATAACAGTTGAATTTTTACTCTGATGGAAGACATGAGGCAGCATAGAATTTTTATAAGTAATTGCTTTCTAGATCCTAATATCTCTAGTAACCAATTTTAAGAAGAACTTATTTGTCAGCGTGAAGGGAAAGATAGGGTTTAGTCTTGAGCCTCTGGTAACCTCCAGCAATAACATTTAATTGCCTCTGAAATTTGTGGGGTGGGACAGTACCTGACACCAGTGAAAGAACGTGCTACCTTCCAGGAAATTTTCAGCTGAGATATTTCATGCACATGTGCAAACATAGCATGGCTGTCCGTACACCTCTTGAATTACTGTCATGTATATATATGAGCATAGTTACATTTCCAAGGTTCATTGTGGTATTCCGGGATCTACACTCAGGTGTTCCAAAATTTTGGGATTTAGATCAAGTCCTTCTTTGTATTAGCCTCTATGGTAAGAGAGCCCAGGGACTCCATCTCCTCCTTAACAGAAAATGTTTCCTTGGCAGTTACAGCCAGTGAACACTGGCAGTGAAGTATATTTGGATCAATATATATTGATGTCTGAATAGTAGTAGTTTTGTTTCTTTGGCATGTTTTCTTTTTTCTCACTTTCAGCAAAGGTAGACATAAAAAGATACTCCCCTGTTTTTATTGGATGTGCTTGCCCAATTACAGTGTAAATTTTACCTACCAGTTTACTCAATTGCTGGATGTGTTTTCTGGATAAGTTAGGGCAGGCATATATAAAATGTATGTTTCATTACCAAAACAGGCTAGCATTTGGCTCCCAACTTAAAGTTCTTTTTTGTTTTGCGCTTGTATCATCATCACTTGTAAATTGATTGTAAAACAGCATTGCAAAATCAGTGAGTGAAGAGAGATGAACAGTAAAAATGGTATTCATGAAACTAGCAGCTTTTTCCATAAGAAAAAATGTCTCAAAACTTAGTTATTTTCACTTGTTTCACAGCTACTAGAAAAGGGCCTTCCTAGTATGCAACAGTCCCTCTTACAGATGATCTACAGTCTTCTTAGTTATATGGACCTGTCAGCTATTCCTGTGAAACAATTTAACATGGAAGTGCTAAAAACCATTGAAAAATACGTACAGGTAAATACTATATCTTCTTTATATTAACATAGGAACTTAGCAGTATTTACTATCATAAGTTTATTTTCTTCATAAGGTTTGAAGACTAGATTAGCAGGGAGGACTGTGACAAGTTTATTTTCTTCATAAGGTTTGAAGACTAGATTACCAGGGAGGACTGTGACTGTCCAGTGTGGTATCTAGTTTATAAACATCCTGATGCCTAATGGACTGCATGTCCTCAGATGCCCAGCTGTGCGTTCACTGCGTAGGAAGGGTTAGGCTGCAGCTACACTACATCAGGAGCAAGCTTAATACCAGGCAGAGCCTGACCACTCTTTTTAATTATTAGCACAAGGGAGATGTGGCATAAGCACTTCCCTTCAGAGACTTCTGTACCTAATTCTCAGCAAGTGGAAAATACATATTTCTACTAGGAATTCACAGCTGTAAAGAGCCTGTGTCAAGTCAGCTTTTCTGTTAAATGGGAATTCTGCAATGGCCTTTATATTTATTCATACTGATTAAGGCATTCAGATAGGAGATTTTAAATGCCTTGCCAAGTTGGCCTTGCACTCAGGTCTCCCAAGTTGCAAGACAGTTCCCTAACAATGAAACCTTAGGCAAGTGTTGGTCTCTGCTGTTGAAATTTTTCTGCAAGTGTGTACCTTGTCAGTGGTCAAGAGAGAGAAAGAATAGTAGTATTTCAATTCTACATATTTATTAAGTTACAAAAAATATGACCATAAAATGTAAATAATCTTGAATGAATCTTTCTTTCCATTTGCTGATTAAATATACTTATTTCTAGAGCATTCACTGGAGAGAAGCCTTGAATATCCTGAAGTTGGTAGTTTCTCGTTCTGCCAGTTTAGTTTTACCATCCTATCAACACAGTGATCTTTCAAAAATGGAAATACATCGAGTGTGGAACAGTGCCTCCAAAGAGCTACCAGGGAAGACTTTAGAGTTTCATTTTGACATTTCAGAGGTACTATTCGTGATTCTGCTACTTAAAACCTTCTAACATTTAATAATCCCAAAACATGTGTTGCAACTGCTTAAGATAGCTGAAAAACTGGGAAAGAAAGGAAAATTAGAGAACCAAGAGTCTCTCAAATTATTCTCAATCCACAATGACATATTTAATGACCCATGCTGGAGGACTCTTTCTGGATTTTCATTAGGTTTTGGGGGGGGAAGGAATTATTAGTCGTGTTTAAAATTATCTGGTGGAAAAGCTATGTTGCAATTATGCCAACTGTAATATATAAATATACTATATGTATAAAATCCCCCTCCTAGCATTTCACACTTGGATGCCTATGTTCTCTGTAACTGTTAAACATAGAAGTATGTCCTTTAAGGGAGTACTTTCTGACTTTTGACTGAATTCTCTTACAGCAGCGTTTATCCTGCAAACCCTGTATATCTTTTAATTTTATAGAACTGAATAGTCCTATTGACTTTAATGGGCAACTTTATTTATAGTTATGAACCTGCATGACTTTGCAACATTATAGACTTTTTCATATAGATAATAGTTCAACTTTGGGTTAAAAGGAAATATGAATATAAAAAGGCATCTTGTACTATTTGTATAAAGAGTTTCTTGTTGTTTCATGTAGGTATAGTTCTAGAAAATGCTGAGCATCCTGTCATCAATCCAAGAAAGCATTTTGCTGTGTGTTGGAACAGGGCCAGAGTGCTCAGCGCTCTTAGGAAAAAAACATTAAAAAACAGTTGCAAGAAATGTGGATTTAAAATAAATTTCATAAGCTTTCTGGGGTTTTTGCTGCTTCTTGTATTATAAACTAGTTTGACAGTTGCTTGGAGTATTAGCTATTCATAAGTATAAACACTAGCTACTAGGTATGGCAGTAGTTACTGAGACGTTCACAGTGGCAAATAAGATACATACCAAGTGACATGAAATTTGGTGCACTCCTTGTTTTACCCCTGTATGTGATCTTCAGAGTAATCTTCTTCTACAGCAGAAGTAATATGTCCCATTATAAGTTCATTCTGGAGCATAGTAGTAGTGAATAATTGCTCTCTGTTTAAGACTCCAATTATTGGGAGAAGGTATGATGAGCTGCAAAGTTCTTCTGGACGAGATGGTAAACCCAGGGCAATGGCTGTCACCCGAAGCACTTCTTCAACCTCATCAGGATCTAACTCCAATGTCCTTGTTCCTGTGAGCTGGAAGAGACCCCAGTACTCTCAGGTAACGTCTTTTAAAGTAGCCCATTATTCATTAACAAGCTGCACTCGGAGCAGGTGAATTAATGCACACTAAGTTCTTACGTGCTTGTGCCCTCTGTCCCCTACGCAGTGCTCCTGGCTGGCTGGGGCAGTGGCAGCACAGCATCTGACTGAGCGTGCGTGCTGAATGTCTGTCTTGGGTTCAGAAATGGCCTGAGTTATGTCTCTCTTCTCTCCAGCCAGTGGTTTTCTTTCAACCTGCAGGAAATGCATCTCTTTAAGACCTCTAACTCTAGGTCAGATTTAGCGAAGAATGACAGGTGAGTTCAGATATTAGCAAGGAGAGCAGATAGACAGCATGTGCAGCTTTCTAAGTGTTGTTTTCTTCGGAAATCAGGTGATGTTTGATTACCTTATTGATTTTGGTTACCTGCCAGTTAAAATAAAACCATGCAGAATAAATTTATTTATTGCTCTTTTATTTTTTTAAATATAGATTATATAGCAGTGACTCAGGCCTAATTCTGCAAAAAATAACTGTGCATGTGCTTTATGTTTAAGCTTCTGAACTGTCCTTTGGAAGTGATGCACAGGATCCAATGTTTCCTTATTATGCTCAATAGAATTAATAGGCTAATATAAAAATAATAAACACCCAAATCTTTAGCAGCTGTTTTTATGTTTCCTTGTATGCATAGTTGCTCTGAAAGCAACCCTTTGAGCACTTAATGACTAAATCTTTGGTTGCTTCCTCCTAACAACTAAAAATTGTTAATGTATGTTTCTAGCCACCGGGAAGATGAGTGGTTAAAAAAATGCTCACTTGAGAAACATCTTGTTTTCTAGAAACGGACAAAGGAAAAGCTGGTGCATGTCCTTTCTCTATGTGGTCAGGAAGTCGGGCTGAGTAAAAACCCTTCAGTAAGTAGCCTTGTATTGACTATTTCTTTGTTTCATTCTGTCCTAAACTCTAAAAGTCAAGTTTCCCAGAGTTGCTGACCTGATTTGCATAGTTTCATGTCACATTACTGTCATTGTCATTTGTACTGGCCCATGCTGCATTTCTCAGCATATAGCCCAGTGAGGTAACGGCCCTCTCACTTAAAGACAATTTTCTTACAAAACCAGAGCATGGTTTTGTTGTGAGAGATCTGTGATGCTATAGGTTTTGCTTATGCCATCTTAGTGGGTAGAGAGTAGTGACCTTTGGTATTACCAATCTAGAGCCTTTATAAAGTAAAAAATTAAATCACAGAAATAAAACTGAGCGGGCAGTGTCAGATTTTTCCATTAGATAGTAGTTATAACGTTACTCTTTAAATATTAATAATATCTGGTGCCAGGAAATGGGCAATAGATCATCCAGGGTAGGAAGCTCTTAAAATAGTTATTATATATTTCCTACAGAGAAAGGAAAATTTCTGAATGTTTTTGAATATGTTGTATGTCACTTGTATTATGGTGAAAAGGTCCTTCATTTCTGCAAGACAAGGACTGTTGCATTTTTGCAACTAAATTGCAGATATAATTATTTTTAGTAGGAAGGAAAAATTATAGTTTGTTGTGTTTCCTAATCTTGACATATTTTAGAACATCATTTTTAACTAGAGATTTTTTGTATGAACTTACTATCTCATCCCCTTGGCAGTATTTTCTTTGCTAAATTCTCTGAATTTTGTTCCTATAAACGTATGCAAACATCCAGGCAACATCTATCCGCAGCCATTAGGAGGTAGCTGTAATGTTCTTGGACGTGTTCCTGCAGTATGAAGTTGTTTCTTTGTACAAGTTTAATCTGAAGGCACCTGTCCAACATAAATAATAAAGAGTGTTCTAAAAATACTCAGTGAAGGAATTAGGTGTGTACTGGAAATACAGTCTTCCGAATAACCAATTACAGCTTTTAGGAAGAAACAACCGGAGGGAACAGTTTGTTACAAGAGAAATCCTTTGAATTGTAGGTAATTTTTTCTTCCTGTGGTGATTTGGATCTGATTGAGCACCAGACGAGCTTGGTGTCTTCAGAAGACGGAACAAGGGAGCAGGAGAACATGGATGATTCAAACAGTGAACAACAATTCAGAGTCTTTAGGGACTTTGATTTCCTAGATGTTGAGCTGGAAGATGGGGAGGTACAGTATATTTTTTCTGAAACAGCTTTTTTATTAAAACAGTTTGATATTCTTTCTACTAAACACTATACTCTTTGTAACATAAAACTTCAACTGTATAACTATAAACTTAGGTTTGAGTTCAGATTATTTATAATGTTCACTAAGTGTTTATTTCAGTAGCATAACAGTAAGAGGCTACCACACCCTTCCTTTCTGAATCTACTTTAGGAAACACTGCAAAACTGTTACTGGAAGATAAAGCCTCTGTTCTAGTACCTTTTCAGTGAATTTACTTTTAAGCGAATTTATTTTAAATACAATTTTTAAAGGTCTAAATTGTTAACAAAAATATATTTGCTGATTAAAAACCCATAAAATGAAATTGTTCCAAACCCTTCAACACATGAATTCAGGCCTTCAGGCTGTTGTTACTCCTGCAACTGCTGATGAAATCAGTAACACTTAGAGAGATGTACCTTCCATTCAGCTTAGATGTCTGCGATTTCATCATTTCATGCAGGAGCTAAACAGAACCCTGAGGGCCCAGATCAAGTCTTGACAGGTGAAGCCTGTCAGCTCACCTTGAGCTGAAACTGCTGAAGGAAAAAAGTTGAAGAACTGCTGAATTTTGGGGGGCTACACCCTTCAACTTTGCTTATAACAAACAGAGTATTTCTTTCTCTTTGGGTGGGAAAGGCCAAAAATGAATATCCATTGCCAAACTAGTCTAACAATTTTGTTGCTATTTAAAAGTTCAGAAATTATTAGCTCTTTTGAAGTACTTAAGGTGCAGGTGTTCAGCAAACCTAACAGTTTCATAAATTGTCTTGTCATAATTTGGACTCAATTTTAACATGAATTCTCTCAGGCACTGCTCTTAGTCCTGAGAAGAACATGTGTACAAGAAGAATTAATCCATTTTCTCCCTAGTTGAATTACAGTAGTAAAATAATTTTAAGGTAAAGAGACCCCTCAGGTGTGAACTCATGTACATCTGAATTTAAATTTTTTTCCAATGCAGAGAAAGGATGAAGGAATGGAAACAGATATCACAGAGTCCTTATTTTCCAAGTCAGGAATCTCTGTATCAAAATATAGTAATTTTGGTTCACAGCTGCCCATAGCTTTGCTAAAAAAAAAAAAAAATAAAAAAAAAAGAGCAAGCAGTTGGCAACAATGGTTGAAAATACATTAGACAAATATTATGAAGGACCTTTCGTGTTCCAAACAATGACAAATGATAAAACAGCAATGCTACGTTGTTTGTCAAGAAGTATACCGGCTGCAATCATTTCTGTGTTTTAAATGCTTTCAAGATATTACAAGGACTTGGGATTGCAATTTTGACTAAATATCACAGGATAAATTTTTGTCCAGCGAAATTCAGGAATTTCTTCTTTCTCTTCACCAGTTAAAACCATATACAGATTATCTATAATTGTGCAGAACAATTCCTGTCAAAATGAGTTTACCTTCATGGACTGTGACCCTGCAAAGATTTTTTATACGTGTGGCTAACTTCAAGACTGAGGCCTAAATTAATTGATATACTAATTGTGCAAATTGGTCGTGGAACAGATACTAAGCTTCTCTAGTTTTATGTGAAGTAAAATGAAAAATGTAGTCTTTTACTTAATACAGTTTTTAAATTGCCATGGATCTGAGACCTTGCATGCCAAGGTTTAGTCCAGATTGACTTACTACTGTTTTAAATAAATAAATACTTTAGCCAAATTCAAACCTGGTGTAAGAGGCTACTTCTCTAATGACTGAGCTGAAACTGTGTACTTTACATCAGGTCTGAATTTGATATATTCATAAACATGAATAAAAGAGTCTTAGAAAACTTAAGCTAGCAAGAGTACAGTCTTCCAAAAAAGCCCTTATGATTTAAACAGGCCAGTGATGCTTGTATCATCCCCAGACCACAAGATGTACTTGTTTGAAATTTCATAAAGATGTGAAAGCAAGTAATGGTTATTTTCAAACTTAAAAGATAGGCTGAAGAGTTGAAGTTACTGTGCTAATATTAGTTACAACTGTAGGCAAATGTTTGTCTTTGATGTCTTTAATACAGTAATTTTACATAGATTCTTTCTATTTGTTTTTCTATCTGTTATATCTGCTACCCAGGAACTTCAGGTAAGAATACTACTTGAACTCAGACGTGCCAGCATATGTTATGCCTTCTTGCAAATTTGTATTATAGAATAACATCATAGTTTTGTTGTTGCCTTCCCCCTCTTCAGTGTGTGCGTAGGTGGGTGGGTGTGCGTGTGCTTGCACTTCTGACAGGTGCTTCATTTTTTGACTCATGTTAGAAATATTTTTGAGCTCTTTTTCAAAAGTTCTGCTTCACTTTAAGTTTGTTTTTGACGTGTTCAACAGTGTTCACAAATGTTAAAATATCTTAATTCAGCATTTTTCAAATTGAGCCATTTCTCCTTTTAGTATCTTTGTGCCTAAATAATATCTAGAAACAAAAGAAGAACTTCATTATTTAAAATATAATAAAGTTTGGGCCATTTGTTTCCATTGGCAAATTATGTATAATTTCCAGCTTTTCGTTTGTGGTATATTGGCTCCTGTTACCATCTTGCTAAAGCTGACCTGAGACCTCTTCAGAAAGTTTCCATCATTGCCTACCAGCCTGAATTTAATTGAATAAATTAATTAATTCGTACAGCTTTGTTTAATTCAGCTGTACATTCCTACCAACATTTTCTGGACTCATTTACCCCGTGAAGGAAACTGAAAAGGCACATCAGTGGTTGCTTGTTTGGGACCTAAACTTGCAGTTTATTAATGTATAGAGAGAACTGAAATGATTGAGAATTATAATGAGTTGTACAAATGACACAAAATTCAGCAACAACGGTATTTTGCATATTTGTTTCTGATAGTTTGTACATCAGTTATTATGCAAACGCAACTCCCAGAAAATCTTTGTCTCAAAATGCCTGTACTCTAAAGGATACAAAAGTATGGAAATGGTGCCTTACTATGTAGTTCCACAATACTTTTGCCTATAGCCTACAATATTTGTGCCGCTCCATTAACTTTGCATACTTTGTCAATACAGTAAGGATAAAAACGTGTGTGAAAGAAGTTTTGTGTGATTCTTACCGGCTCTATGGAGGAGCTACGCTGCTTTACCCCACGTAGGGTTACTTCCCTTTTTACTGCCCTTTCGGTGTCTCTCCCCGGGGTTGTCGTAATGTTTAATGTGGCTGCAAGGACACGTCCGCTCCTTTTCCAGAGGCTGGTGATGAAGGGATGTCCTATGCAGTACCTGCTCACTGCTGGCCAGACACATTTATAATATGTGACTGTTTTCTTTTCAATTAATGTTTGTTACTGGTGGCTTTCCAGGTAGGGTCTAGCTTTGCTCCCACTGTAGATAAAAATGACCAGCCTCTCAAGTACATCTTCCCTCCTTATTGTTAACTGTGAAAGAGATTGCTTAACAGACTATAAAAACAAACAACTCCATCTTTGTAGACATGTGTTGAGCTCTCCTTTAAATTTAGTATGATTCTGGGTGCCCCTGTAGCAAACTTACACTAACCCAAATACTATGGGTGATTTGGGTTATACTGTGGTTCATCTCTCTTACCCTTTTCCCTTCCTTTTAATTCACTTCCCCTCCTAACTGCATGCCCTGGAAGTGTCCCTTTTCATTTTTCATCTTTTTGCTGGCTTCTTTCTTTCACAAATTGCAGAATAAAACTGCAACAAGAACTATTGCCATAGACTGGGGCTGCAAAGTTTACTGGTATCTCTACTAGGCATCATGAGGATCAGAGTGTGATGACAGTCATCTTTGCTTGCTTGCTTATTTATGTCATTTTGTCATTTGTTAGTTCAGTAACTGATGTGTTTGTGGAGGATGTCTCATTGCTGCATGTGTCCTCCAGCCTTTGTGGCGGAGGATGGACAACCAACGAAGTTGTTAAAATAAATAGCTGGGAACTGAACAGTCATTTTTATGATTTAGAGAGACCTAATTTCTTAAATCTTAGATGTGTTCTGTTCTCTTCCCACACAAAACTATCATATGAACCCAGTTCCAGGATGAAAACATAGGGGTCTTCCAATAATGTGTCGGGCTTCATAACAATTTCATGTCCATTTGCTTTTGAATATAGTGCATTCCTTAATTCCAAATGTTCTTGTGGATTACAGTTCTTGCATTTCTGGATTATCTTTTTCCTAAAAAATTTTTTTTTCCTTTTTCCTCATACTTGTTCATGAACAGTGAGCTTAGTGTCATGAAACTGAACTTTCCCTCTTTCTGATCATGTTCCACAGTCCATTGTATTAAAGGGCAATGATGCAAAATAAGATCTCTTTGTGCAAGTTTGTTGATTGTTAAGGAGGCAAGACTGCAGTTGAATTAATTGCACTTTATGCAGTTTAGTCCCCATTCAGTAAATGTCTGAGTAGTCCTGAATGGGGATTACTCAAGTGTTTAGAATTACAAATCTGCTTAAGGGACCTTAGTGAACTGAGATCTCATTCTATATGATTGTGCATAATTTTAATCTGCATAAGCCCAGGAGAGACTCATAATCAGTGATTTGATCATGATATTTATTATTTTGGGGGCAGAACTATATTTTTGTCAAATTCATATTTAAAAGATCCCTGTCAACTTGAATTTTCAGCAGTTCGTTTGCTTGTTTGTGTTGCATCTTAGAGAGTCTTGTTTTAAACAGTGAGCCCTGAATCTTAAAAAGAAACATTTTTCTCTATAAATTTCCTTCCCATGTTGTTGGAAGGTTGAGGGCTTTCACCTAGATAAAATACCCAAAACTGCAATGGGATGATACTGGGTAGACCCTTCATGCTGTGTAATGCCCCTTTGGGCTCTGTGGGTCCGTGACAGGAACAGTTGTGGAGAAGCTTCTGCATTTGCCAGAGAGGAACCTGGACAGACTTGAAGAAAGGAGCAAGAGAATTAGCACAATTAGGGAGAAGGGATACAGCCCACTGGAAAATACATAAAATAAGCAAATGGAAAAATGGTGCAAAACTAACTGCCATTTTTATACATGAAAGAAATTAAGTGATCTTTGTACCAGTTCAGCAGTCTAACAAATAGTTATGCCGTTTGCTTAATGCACTCAGCTTTATGTAAGTCTGTGTGGGATCAGAACTGGAAGTCAATATAAAATGTTTGGTCCATTTGACTGTGTCCTGTTTAAAAAATGAAATTTCAGTCAGTACTAATCTGGTTCTTCTCAGATTATAGTTTCAAATAATTCAAATAAATTCAAGTTACAAAAATAAGCTATATGGGTCTAGAATAGAAGTTTTAAAAGGTGTGCTGCTTTAGCTGTTACATTTTGCGTGCTAAATGAAGGGTTCATTCAAATCTACCTTAACTCATCATTATCGTTATGTATATAATGAAACGAATCTAAAATCTTTAACGTGTTTCACAACTGAACCATTGCTATAAACTATGCTCCTAATATTTTTAAACATAATGGGAAAATCCTTCAAAATTGCTTCCAAACTTTTCTTTTGCCTGTCATTGCTCTACTGGTATTGAGTTGTGTGTATATGTGGACTTACAAAAACGAATTCTTAAATCAGCAAATGCATGAAAAACATCTAATACTGAAAAGAATGAATCTTCATTTAACTGTCATTTCCATGCTTCTGCTTTTATCTCCAGGTGAACAATCAAAGTAATGTTTGTATTATATTTTTACATAAAAATATTTCTTGAGCTAACTTTGATCTAATGATTAGTGGTTTGTACATGATGAGTTTCAAATCAAGGAAGCTGACCCTATATCTGATTTCAGGGTGAGAGCATGGACAACTTCAACTGGGGAGTACGCAGACGGTCCCTGGACAGCCTGGACAAGTGTGACATGCAGCTGCTGGAAGAGAGCCAGCTCTCCGGGAGCACGCCCAGCCTGAACAAAATGAACCATGAGGACTCCGATGAGTCATCAGAGGAGGAGGACCTGACCACCAGCCAAATCTTGGAGAATTCAGACTTAGTAAGTTGCAAACTTGCAATTTAAGAAAAGATAGGGTTGTGTTTTTAAATAAGCTGGGCTTTTAGTTTCCTCTCGCCCAGGTGCAAACTAATCAGCTGAAATTGGGGGGTGGCACTCAACATGGTGTTTTGTCGCTGCTTGATTTTCCCTTATTTGCAAATGTAAACAGGAATTTTAATGCCCTTTTTTCTACAAATTACTGCGTGACAATTTTGCACAATTGGCCAGTGGTAAATCTTCCTGATGTATCTAATATTTAAAGAAATAGGACAAGACTCCAGTTTGGTAAACTGGGTCAAGTTTTCATTGTTCTCTTCTAGGATGTTTGCATACAATTTCTATGATAGAAACGTTGAAAGGGTTTAAAATGTCTGCATGTACAAACGAAGAGATCCACCCTCACTGCCCTTTAAGACAATGTCTGCTTTGCATGTTCATAAAAGCAGTGTGTGGTAGGGTAGCTGTATACTCAGTTCTTCTGTGCTTATGTTGTCTTTTAAACAGATTATAACTCTATCCCCATCTGAGGATACAAATCATATTGACTCACTTTCTACATCATGTGAGACAACATCAGCAGAGCCTCATCATTTTAATATAGGAACATCCAGCTTTGATGTGTCTTTGCCTGATATGAATAATCTCCAGGTGTCTGAAGGATCCAAGGTGAATACATTTTTACTTTCTTTTCCAACTGGACTGTATTTTACATAACACTTTTACTTACACTTTCGTGAAGACTTTGATCTGTGAGAGCAAGTACATTCCGCCTTCCTGTATGTAATGGCATAATACAATACATGTTCCTGCGCATTCAGACCCTTTCATTTCTACTTATACTTTCTTCATTAAAAGATTTAATTTATTGTTTCTTAATTATACTGCACTACCTATGCACCAAGATACTACAAGCTCATTGGAAGACAAATTCGTGAACTGGCTACAAGTTACAACCCTAAGGGAATATTCTTTTGTTCTTCATGCTGATTTAAAAGAATGATATGCCAACTCATGTGGTGGGTGTATGCGTGTATTCTCTCAGATTTTTTTGTATGTGGGAATCTATTGTACAGTTGTGTGCACTGGATTCAGCTCTTGCCTTTTGGCAGACACTCAGAAATTTTAAATTCATGACCGCAATATTAAGCCATCTTGGGGGGGGTGGGGAGGCAGGATTTGCAAGGATACAACAACTCAGCACAGCTTATTTCAGACAATTGTATCAGAAGATTAACATACAGTAAGGTTGGTAAATGATTATCAACATGGGGATGGTTTCTTTAATTTTTTGTTTGATAATACTTGTTTGTGGAAGATCAGGTGGACCTGCTCCTCCCAATGTCCCTCCAGAACTATAAACTGGGGGGGTGGGGGTGGGGGTTAGTGGCTTTATGACACTGTTGCCTTATCAGTAAAACTTTCTCTGTCATGTCTAAATTGGGTGAATTCTGCAGAAGAAGCAGTGTAAGAGAATGGGGCAGGGGAAGAATATATATTTGTGTAATCAGCTTTCATTCCAGTTCTTGCCCTTAGTCCCCTCCAAATGCAGCCACGTGAAAATTTGATGCAGTACTGCTAGCACTGCATATAACACAAGTAATGGAAGCTTCTAGTGAAGAGGTCATAGAAAAGGAGGTTGGAATTGTGCTGAATATTGAACAAATTGTTTGTGTCAGAAACATCCCCGGGAGGAAGAAAGGACAGGAGCAGGGAAATGTCAGTAAGGATAGGAACAGAGGGGAACCTCTCAAAATAAGGGTTGCGGAAAAGGTAAACTCATTATCAGTTGTCAAAACAGCGGTTTGTAGACAAGTTGCCATGTAACAACCATAAGCAGCAGAAGTTGGCAGAATTTCAGTTCAGGAAGCTGCACTCAGAACAGATACGTTTGCAGGTGGTGACTGTGGCTAATCTTGTGCATCCAGCTGCAGTAGCTATTGGTATGTACGTTAAGAATTGCAAATCACAGTTCATGAGTTTCATATATGCCTGGAGTTTTAGAATCTTTACTGTGAAAATTTCTTTAATGTCACCATGCGCCAGTGTTCATCAAAAAATGAAAAGCTTTAGAAAAAGTAAGTAAGCGAAGAATGTAAAATCACAGCAGTTTCTTGTGGGATTGACAGGCAAATTCAGCTAGTCCTGAGACAGGTTTAATATTGGCGAAATACATATCGCAGGCTGGCAGGGATTTCCAGTAGATGTCTGAATTGATAATGTTTACAAAGAATGACACAGTAGTGGTTTTTGCCTCAAAGATATTTTCTTCTAGTACGCATGCTTCTCAATTTTCACTCAAAACAAATTGGAGTCAGTATAAACAATGTAAAGGAAGAAGCCATCCAATTTTTAGTCAGAAAACTTGAAACTTGCACCTAAATAATTTTTACTTAATTTGATAATGCAAAATCTGAGCTCTTTCCTGTTTCTCTTTTCCCCTGAGTTCTTATTTTCAGAGAACTGACTGTATGTCAGCAATGCAGAGGAAAATTTCTGTTACTTCTTTAGTGCTGAACAAAAACATTTAGTTGTTGCATCATAAGCAAAAACAAAAATATCACCTTCATATTTAAATAGATGCAGGGAATGAGATCAACAGATTAAGTAGGCCTCTTCTCAAATGTTTCAGTGTCAAAATCCAGGTATTATTGTTAACGGCACAAAATTATTTAAATGTATTTTCTATTAAAGATAGTGATCACAATAATTAAGATAGCATTTATATGGGATTGATGGTACTTATAAGGGATTAGAAGGCAATGATGGATAATGCTATAAGGGATACAAAGATTCAGATTATGCTTTTTTATATATTTTTCAAGTTATCTAAACTCACCGATTTCTGGAAGTGTACTCCAATCCTGCCTGAATATTTGGAGTCACTTTTTTATTTTGCTTTTCGGGCATCATATTGGACTCCGGTTGGTGGGAGGTGTTTATTTGCTGTTTCTTCCTCCCTTACCCTCTCCCATCAAAATGTGTTTTCCTCATACACTGTCATTGTAGACAACAAACCAATGGTTCTTTCAAGCTAATATTTCATATTTGAAAGTGGTTAATACTAACTGCTTCTTGAAGAAGCATGAAACATTTATGCTTCTTGCCAGTTGCTGTGGTTCCTATTGTGGTAATTCAGCCATATAGCTTTCATTTCTCTTTTCAAGATGGTTTGTGCTCTGATTCATTTCATCCACCCTGGACTCAGGAATATTCCTATCACTTTTGCTTAGAAAACAAACCAAACCCCCTTTCTCCTACTTAATTTCTGATCCTGTCTTTTCTGGTACAAGTCTTGTTTAATTTTAAGAAATGCAAATCCCCAGAATTTATCTGTAGGATCCAAGCAGAGCTGGTAACCTGAAGAGGGCCACTTTTCTCTTTTAATTCCACTTGCCACAGATTTCCCTCCCTGCCAGCTCCCAACACATGTATGTACATGCACCTATGCATAGGTGCACAAACACACACCTTATGAGATATACCTCAAACAGAAAAGATAAAGAGTTTGAGCTACCCACTGCAGTTGTCCCTACAGGAACTGCTTTGCAGGGTGCTATGGATGACGCAGACAAAAGCCAAAAGATAAAACTGAAACAAAATTTCTTCAGACTAAAAATGCAAGGGAAATTGGAAAGTTTCAAGAAAAAAATCAAGAGCTTTAGGTGCTAGTGGATAAAAAAGGAAGGAAATGATAGAAGCATAATCCTTTTAATGGCCTGTAGATTGCTTTGGATTCCTCTTGAATGGAAGTTATTATGTAAATGACATGCTAAAAATAATTCTCAATTCTAAACATGCATGTCGTCTTCCAGACAGTGATTGTTTTCAATATATTTTGAGAGGCTTTAATACACTCTTGGACACTATAAAGTGATAAGTGACAAGGACAGTCTGACAGTAACAAGAACCCTATTGGTTTTCCTGAAAAAATACTTCCCTGCTATGTTGCCAAATGCATTGAAATCAGAAATTCTTTGCTAGACAAATTAAGTTGAAGAAACACCTTAAAAATAATATTCATCCAAAACAGCAAGTTAAGCAAATACAGTATTTTGAAGAAGTGTAACTTGAGTCATGTCATTTATAATCTGTGGCTTTATATCTGTGCAGTTTAACATGTTATCAGGTGGGGTTTTTTCATTAAATACTTTCTGTTTATTAGCGGAATTAACTTACTAATTTGCTGATTTCTAAGACATCATCATTCACTCCCCTAGGCTGAAGCCGTACATGAAGAACAGGATACAGCAGTCCATGAGTATGACCTTTCGGGGTCTACAAATGAACTCCCTGGAGCATTTGAATGCAGTGATAGCCTTAGTCTGGATATGACAGAGACTGAAGAGAAAGTTGACAGGCTGGAACAATTTGCTCTTGCTAGGTACTTGTATATACTGTTATTCATAAAAGTTCTTTTACACTGTACAACAAAGTGGTAACAAGGTGTTAGTTAATGGAATGGCTGTTTTGGCCACAGGAGTTATAAAATTCTCATGAGTTCAGAGCAGTGAGAAGATAATGCCCTAACTGCCTGCATAATTATCACACAACTCAAAAAAACCCCAAGATTTTCCTTCTAGGAAAAACAAGACATGATTTTTACGTACATCTATGCAGTTAGTAATTATATATGTAATATACTTAATCGAAAGAAAAAAAAAAGGATTTTTAAAGATTCCCAGTGATGGAAATACTGCTTAGTTAGCTGTTCAACAGATCAGCCATATATTCATCCTTCTGATTTCTTACGGGTTATAAGGAAGTCACAATATTGTCAAAAATCCCTTCTGATACTCTTGAGGCTGCTGGTGAGCGTGGCTGGACCCCAGTATATGTTGCAACAAGATTTTTCCATGCCTTATAGAACTGACTGCTATTAGCCCATATTTAAGGAAGGGAAAGGAAGGAGGGTATATAGAGAAGCTCACCCTCTGTCTGTGTGCCACATGTTTCAGAATTACAGTTCCTGTTCTTGGAGGCCATAGGAAGTATTTCTCCATTCCAAAGGATAATACACAAGACCAAGTAGCTTAGTACCCTTTGAAAATGGTAGGCAGTTTGTTTCACTGGCCATGGAGTGACAAAATAGTGCTCTGTCCTAAGAACAGTGTGGAGAAGGGATGGATCTTCTCCAATCCATTACACTGGGGGGGAAATCAAACAGGTCAGTATACATAATGTTTGTACACGCTGAGGAGTTTTAATTCATGGGCTTTATCCTCCTGTGAAGTTTCAGCCTTCTTCCTCCAAATGCTGGTACAATAAAACAATTCAAGTGTTCTGGGATGGAGGAAGATAAATGATAATGGCCTGAAGACAGAGATTCTGATTTGGAGGTTTTTCTCATTGTAGCCAACATCTGGCCAACCTTCAAAAGTAATTTGAAAGTTCATGAATATTTTTAGAAAGATGCTGTAATTGGTCCTGTGATTATATCTGTCTCTTACAGCATATTTTGTCTGCCGCCTTCTTGGTATTCTCCTTTCATCACAGTTTACTTTTTTTTCTCCTTCAGTTTTGGAGATGTTGATCGAAATGCCTCCCCTCCTCCCTCGCCATTTTTTTCTGCCATCCTTGCTGCATTTCAGCCAGCAGCATGTGATGATGCAGAAGAAGCCTGGCGTAGTCATATCAACCAGCTCATGTGCGACTCCGATGGTTCCTGTGCAGTTTATACATTTCATGTGTTCTCTTCCCTGTTTAAGGTGAGAAAATAAGTTTAAGAGACAAAATCAAAATGTTTAGATGGTGTGTGGCTATTAGGATGGTCCTCGATAGTAGTACCAGTAATGAACTACTAGATACATAACCATTGTAATTTTGTATGCTGCAGAATTACCATACTAGATATTCATGCAGAACTGTCTTCTGGGACCAGTTTTGTCATAAAAATAGCATGTATCTCATACTTACAGGTTTGGAGATAACGTTATAAAATATGGATCCACTTTGAAAAGTATTTTCTTCAATACTTTACAAACAGCCTGAAACAGTAACTGCATAAGACGGGAATAGCCTTTTCATCTCAAACTATTGTTAATCTGTTCTTTTGTCTCAAACTGTTGAAATCTGGCCATGCCCATGTAAATGTCAACGTTATCAAATACTCTGTACCTAATCATCTGAGTAGAAATATCCAGCTGCCGTCATGTAACATAAATTCCAGAGATTGAGTCTGAAGACTAGAAATACGTTTCTCCTTTCTAAAACTGTATGCTCACAAAGATAAGAATCTTTCAAAAAGATAAGAAAAAAAAGGATTCAAATGTGCAAGCTGTGCTAAGGAATGACTGTCTGGTTTTACCTGTAATTAGTTTTAAAGCTTTTTTTAATTGTTCCTCCTGCTTTGAATGAGGCAGCTGCAGAATGTTTAGCATGCTGCAGCCGCGTACACAGCAGCCAGGTAACTTCATGCAGAGTTTCAGTACCCATGATCTCAGAATACACAATTTTTTATTAGGAATGGGTATCCTGCTAATAAATATACACTCTCAAGATCTTTTCATATCTTTAAGACCATCCTTATAAGAAAAAAGCATTATACAGTAAGAATCTCCTCTCCATCCTGTTTCCTCTGTGCTCCACTGGAGTTAATTGCATGTCCTCTCTAGCTGCACACTGTGACCTCTTTTAAACATCACACCACTGTAAATATGGGTGCGTTATAGGCATTCTTTTAAACATTGATAAAAACCATTTGGAAGGAAAAAACCTGCTGACTTGAGTGCATGACAGTTCAATTCTGAAAATTAGTCCTGTGTTTCTTCATGATGTGTATTTCAGCTTTTCTGCCCTTATGTCAGTCCTAGAGGTTAATAGCCCTGTTCAAGTGTTCTGAGACTTATTAGTCCTTTTTGTTCTCTTTGAAGAGTTGAAAAGGAACTGGTGTCACACTTCCAAAAACTAACTGAATAAATAATACTGTGTAATGCAAGGCCTAAATATTATCTGTAAAGTACCTGTTTAACTCCAAATCCTGGCATGCATGCACTACATATGTTGTGCTTGTCCTATATTCAGAAGACAGCCTACTCGTTTTCTTCAGTTCATACCAGAGGAGAAGGATACACTACTGCTCTCAAAAAAATTTCAATAGCAGCAAAACCTGAATATCAGTAATAAAATAAATAAATAAAAGGTGTTACAAGGCATTACAAAGGTATCAACAAACGAGAATTTTCACAGTCATATTTTTAGTTTATAAAAATAGCTTTGTTCTCCTCTTCAGGGTTAAAAGGTAGGAGTATTATTTTCCCCGATTTTTTTCATAAGATCCCAACTTGTCTGGAATGGTATTGTTTGCAGCATCAAACTTTGATACTCATCTGCTAACTTAAAAGACTTTTGACCCTCACCAACAGGAAGTTTCAGAAACAAGCCAAATATATGCTAGGCTTGCAATGCAAAGTACTGCCAAAATATTTAGCTGTGAAAATCCTTGTTTGGAGGAGCTTGTCAACTAAATACTTGGTGAAGTGAAAGAACTGCGTTTTACAGGGCATCTACATTTCAGTCTGCATCAAGTTAATGGTATCTTGGATGTTTGCCCACAACACGCTAAACTTGTTTAAAATTCCTGAAATTATTGAAGTACTTTTCCTGTAAACAAGTCATAGTTCAGAGATCTCTGGATTGTCTTTATGGCTGCCTCTTTGTATTCCATCAAATCAAATGTCTTCCAGGAGACAAGCTAGTTCCAAGACAAGTAGATCTGAGAGCTAGCAAGTAGTTTCGACAATCGAGCCCGTTTGTTACGAAAAGTCCTCTTCCAAGAAGAAGAAACCTGAGGTTAAGAAGAAAACATTTTGAGAGTGTTTTGTTATTATTTACATTGACAAAATGCACAGCAACTATATGCAGGCATATACCTATTCATAATATTCTGGTACTTGGCATTATTATTCACAGGAGTCCCATTTCATAAAATATATACTGCATTCAAACCTTCCTTGAAAGATTTCAGCCACTGTAATCTGCACCCAGAAGGACGTAGCTGAGATGATAACTTGTTGTAGAACTGCTAGTCCGTGTAATTGCAAAATAAATATATTTAGTGAAGTACTGTACATAGATACCAAAGTGCAATCTCTTGCTGTTTCACATTTTAATACTTTATAACACTGTTCAAGACTGTTATCTTCTTAGCTGTAGATTGTTGAATATCTGAAAAGGAAAACAGTAAAGGAAGAATATGTTTTTTTGAATCTAAACAGTAGACTGGTCAGCTTTTGATGAAGCCATAACTGAAATGCTTTGAGGAAGTTATTTTCATAAAATAAACTAGAACTGTTAAAATACATGAGTAGATGTGTGCTGGAAGGGACCTGAACAGTTCATGTTCCTTATCTTGCCCAGGGCAGGATCACCTGTAACTTTCATTCCGGTCAAATGTTTAACTTTTTTCTCTAGGCTGTTCTTAACCTTTAGGCTCAGGTGGAACTTCACAACATTCCTAGGCAATGTAGTCCTATGCTTAACTCCCCTTATTGCTTTAAAACCTCCCTTTCTGTTGTTTATGCCCGTGACTTCTTGCTCTATACACAGTGGTACTTCTCTTCTTTGCAGTTGCTGCTTATATTTGAAGGCCATTACCATGATTTCACCTACCCCAAACTTCTGTTATTTAACCTCAGTTCTTTCAACCTTCTCCATAAGTCATATTTCCTGCACTTCTCACTGTTGCTATGGGCTCTCTTCAGTTATTCTGTTACACAGAATACACAAGTAATACACGGTTAGTCTGTGTATTACTTGAAAAGCAAGAGCAGGTTCTGTATTTCAGCGTAAGTTCTTACCAGCACTGACTATAAGAGGATTACCTGATTTATAGAAGGTATTCTTGTTTAAAAACTTCTCTCTGCTAACTGCGGTACAGTAGAATACAGTTCATTATTTTCCACTTGTAACCCAATCCAGTATGCAGATTTTGCTCTGCAAAATTTTGCCTTCCTGGTTATTCTCTGTCCTGAATGTGCTCTGTGGACTGTTTCATCCTAGGTGTGCAGCCTTGTCCTTCTTTCTTTTCTCTGCACCACTTCTCCAGTTTATGAAGATCAGTCTGAATTCTAATCCTGGCTTCCAAGGAGTTTGCAGCCCCTGCAGCTCAATCAACCATGCATTTAATAAGCATGTTGCATATTCCATTATTCAGTATTTTCGTTAATGGCTTGGTTAGTGCCTGAGACAGTCCCCAGTGGAATCCTACTCAATTTATCTTTCCAATTTGACAATGAGCAGCTGATAATTAACTTCTGAATATGGTTCTGCACACCTAGTCACCTCTAGGCCTGTTTTCTCTGCCTTACTTCTAAGACACTAAATGAATTAATATATAACTTATCAATTGCATCTCCTCCTAATAGAATATTTTAGCCTTTCATGAAAATTAAATAGTTTGATATGATTTGTTCTGAGCAAATCTGTACTGCCTATTACTCATCTCTTATAAGGTCCCCCATTTCCTGAAGTTTTTAATTCTTTTGCTCTTGTTCTTTTTGAAATAACCACTTTCCTCAAGTTTTTTATGACATCCTGTGTTCTGTGAGTTTTCAAAGATATTTGTTACAGCTCCTAGACCTCTTTAGCCGGTATTATAACTATCATAGCATGAATTTCCCTAATCTGCAAAGACGTAAAAACATCCAAGATCTGCAAGATCTGTTCTCACCTGAGTTTTCATAGATGTCTCCTTGTTACCTGTACACAGATGCCCTTTCTGGGAGCAATAAGACAAAAGAAGGCATTAAGTACATCAGTCTTTTCAGTAGCATCTGTTAGTAGCTATTTCTCTCCATTGTGATTCCTTGGCCACCTTCTTAATTTTTTCTAGTTTACAGAATCACAGAATCGTAGAATGGTTAGAGTTGGAAGGGACCTTAAAGATCATCTAGTTCCAACCCCCC
>SAYO01025468.1:281-32369 GCA_004023745.1 Recurvirostra avosetta
CGTCCTGTCCGCTCCTCCCCGCAGGTGGGACCCCACAGCATTTTTCCACTTCCGACCCTCCAACGGGGCACATACCAAAGTTGGTTGGCCTTGGGGGTTAGAGCAATGAGTATAAGCAAGAGCCTCTCTGCATCCCATGCCGGGGCATCAGCTATAAACGTAGGTCTGATCACTCTGAGGGAGCGAACAGTGTCTGCACAATATGCGGTTCATTTCAGTAGGCAGAAGAGGCCCAGCTAAGAAGCAGAGTTACTGAACAAAATTGGTCCTGTTTTACCTCAAGCCAGGACACTTAGAAAGACTGAAAAAAACCCAAAAAGGACACAAACATAAATACATGACTAGCTGTGGGTTGCAATTAGTAGGAACTTAACACCTATGTCACTTGATTCTTAATAAACAAACCCACTTTGTGTAGCAATACAAGAAAGTGATATGAACTGTAGGAGCACAGAGTTGTGAAAAAAGCCTCTTCCATCACTTATTCCAGGCTGCTCAAGCACAGCAAATGTTACCTCTGCCACCTTCAGTGAAAGTAAAAATCCATTTCCCTTCATTTAAAACCAATATGCCTTTCAGTAGGACTTTTTTTTTTTTTTTTTTCCTGGTTGCAGGGATAATGTAACAGAAGAACACCTTGGGTACTTGAAACACAAATATCCTAAAACTTCACAGCGTAGCAATGTCACTGTAAGTTTCCAGTTCCCTGCTCAGTTTTGGTCCTATGTGAGTACTAACGATAATGCTCTTAGAAAGTAAAGAAACAACCCAAACCTTGGCTCAAGCCATTAAAACTCTGGGCCGCTCCGATCAGAAGGGTCTCAAGGATATTACTAGCACAAGGTTTATGGTTTTGTGTACAACGATCATGTAAAATTTCACATTTTTCTTCTGCATATTTACAATTTGGAATTGATCTGGGTGCTGGAGGTTATTTTCTTTTAGTACAGACAAAATAAAGAGTACAGTATCAACATCTACACCCAAGGGAATAGCACCTTCAGCAGAGAACTCCAGGCCCATCCATTTTCTGTAATAGCTGAATAAGAATGATTACTTAAAGTAATAGGTCTTAAAATCTTTTCTGAGATAAAGCAGCAGTACTCCAGCCCTTTTTTTTAGTTGTGATTCTGTTAGGAAACTGGTAGGCAGCAATAATTCAGTATATAATTCCATTTACACATAGATCTGAACATAGACTTGAGATCCCTTTGTATAATTCAGGGCTCTGGAATTGTCACATTCAGTGTATCACGCTAAAACCTTGTATTATAGTTTGCAAATGCAAAACAGTTGTTAAGTTTCCCATCCCTAGGGAAAGTGCACGCATTGCAGATTTAGAGTATTCTGTCTGCAGGCGAGAGCCAGCCAGAAGCTCCGTGCATCAGCTTTTCTCTTGGCCAAGGAAAACGTGACCTTGTTCCCTGTCCTTCTTAGCAGGTTTGAAAGACACGGGAGAGACCGCGTGAGGAGTAAGGAGCGACGGAGGAAAGGAGGCGGTCGTATTATCCTTTGGGGCTGTAATGCAAATATGCTCCATAAGACTGTAAATATATGCGTGACTATCTTTCTCTAAGCTTTTTTTCCCCCACACACACACATTTTTTCACATTCACCTTCTCTCTCCTGCCTTCCCTCTTAGGCAGGCTGCTACCGTCTATCACCTCGCCATGGGACCAGGTGGCACTGGCACGTAGGAGAAAGCGGCAGCAGCGCTGATAAAGGATGCGGGAGCCCCACAGATAATTATGTGTGGTGCTTAGGAGGAGGAGCAGCAAAACAACTGGCATCCAGCTCCTCTGTGTCTGTTAGCAGGTGCAGCAAGTAGCCGTGAAACTAAACTGCACTGTGGGAATACAGGGGGTGGTTTAAAAATAATCTGTCAATAGACAAAAAGCCTGCGCGGACTTCAATTTGCTTATCTGCTCCAGTTGCACTGTTCAGCTGGGATGGCTTTTAAGTGGTACTGGACTAATATATATTCACATTAACATACACAAACACACAGGTATATATAGAAATGTGCTATATATCTTGCACTGAACTCTATTGGATGTAAAGTCAGCTTTGTCTGCACCCCTGTGTTGAGGCCAACCTCCTGTCCCCGAGTCCCGCAGAGATGCTCTTGTCCTCTCTAATACTGCAGCTATCGCAGCAAATGTTGTGTGTCTCATCGTCTCCACAATCGAAAGGCGTATATAAAAA
This sequence comes from Recurvirostra avosetta, assembly GCA_004023745.1. Lineage (NCBI taxonomy): Eukaryota > Metazoa > Chordata > Aves > Charadriiformes > Recurvirostridae > Recurvirostra > Recurvirostra avosetta. The sequence continues at coordinate 2,487 of SAYO01025468.1, forward strand.
TATGCAAGAGAAATGCTGGGACTTGACATGACATCTTTTCACGGCAAAGCCATCGGACGTTCCTTTTTGTTCATGTATAATTCAGAGTGGGAATTCAACCTGAAAGGAACACATTGTATGTGCAGTTATGCACTCACAATAATGAAGAATTTAAGAATAACGTTAAAAAAAGAAGAACGTTCCTCTTCAAAACACCCCTACGTTTTTTCAAGTGTTTTTCCACTTGAACAGTCAGTTTACAATTTTGGAAGCTGTTGGCCTATTTCAACCAAACTGAAGGTTGGGAGTTTTAAAGGTATTAAATTCTGACAAGATTTGTGAAAATCAATAGCTTGGCAGGTGAGAAACTTATTTCCCTGCCTCCGCTAACAGGGAAGCTGTGAAAAAAGCTCCCTTTCTGGTTTGTCCCAGCAAGCTCGGCAACCGGCTCGCATACTCTGCCTTGCCAGCGAACACAGGGAGAGCACAGAGGAGGTCCAGCAGACAGGGCTGCCCACCGAGGTGACCAGCGAGGGGACAAGCAGGGGCTCGGGGACGCTGCAGGGAGGCAGGCAGGGAGCCAGAGAGCAGCTGCGGGGAAATGCAGACTGCGGAGGGAAGGACGGCAGCAGAGGCAGGCGTGGAAGGAAGGCTTGGGTTAGGAAGGGGAAAGGGACACTTGAGGGTTTCAGGGAAGATTACAGCAACCTGGCATTTTTGGGGGGGAAGGGTGAAGATGTAAGACATTATTCCATTTTTTAATATAATTTGTGCTTATGAAACACCTCTTTTTCTCTTGGTCCTTAGTGAGTAAGGATCTTTGCACTTTCTGACTCACTACTTTCTTGGTCTTGGCACTGTTTCCAACAGGTGAACCCCGCGCTTCCCCCTTCCCAGGAGCATGCTGCATTCTTGCCTTATGTTGAGAATTCAACAGCAGCAGCTCTTCTCGCTGACTCCTGCCTTTAATCCTTCCAATCCTCCTGTAGTGGTTTGTGAGTGGTTTTCAGAGTCCTAGCCCCACATCCTCCTACACCACTTATCCCAGGTGTTTCCCTATCTACTCCGAAGTGCCGGCATCCAGTTTTCCTGCCTCTTCCCCTCTGTCTTATTTTTATTTCTGTAGCAGGAAGGGAAAGACAGGACCAAGACAGTGCCCCCGGTCTCTTTGTCTAACAGCGGTTTATAGCCACCTCTAGGACTTTGCCACTCATCAAACTTCTTGAATAGCCTGCAGCTGTTTTTCAACTGCTTTTACAAATGTCTTGAGGTGTTAAAGTGAATACAATTTCCTTCAGCCTGAATGGTTTGGAATCCGTTATTTGTCTTCTATACCAAAAGGCAAATGTGGATTTGATGTCTCTGACGGTTGTCTTTGTTCAGGGATCTATATGTCTCTGCCTGTAGACTGTTGCGGCAAGATAAAAACCTAAGAAGCATTAAAAATATTAGCCGTATTTCAACTGACAGCACATATATCTCAGTATTAACTACGAGTATATAAAGAAAATCAGCTTGTTTTATGAACAGGCTCTGCTGCAATTGTAGTAATAGACCTGGTGCTATTAAAGAGTGACAGTTTGTTGTGTTTCCATTACAACTGTCAGGTTTCAGAATTGTACAGCCCTTACACGATTGCCTCTAGTAGCACGCCATGCCTACGATGAGCATGAGAAGCAGAGCGGAAAGATTAACTGCAAATCAAACTGAACGAACCACACAGGTGAGGTGAAGTTTGTAGAAGGGTAATGGCTCTGCGCTTCTGAGGAAGATGCAACCTGTGAAGGGGAAAGTCTGTTTTCCGAGTCCAAGATGAGATCAGGAATGTCAGAGATTTAACTGCAGTCCTGCAATATCTGCTCACACAAGCTATTAACTTGCAGATGCTCCAGCAGGACGCTGTGAAGCTCAATTAATATTTGTAAAATGTTTGAAAATGAAATGCTAAGAATTAACCTTGCTATCAGGAAAATCAGTGGGAATTATGCCAAAAATCCTGGTTTTCAGCTATTCATAATTTCTCCCATAGATTCTCTTTTATAAAAGAGTTACAATCGCTTCTTGTTTGTGATAGCCTATTATTCATTTACCAGTTCCCTTTAAACAAAATCTTCTTAGTAAATGGTTCTGGTTTTCCCTATTTAAAACTGTTAATTCTTATCTCCCTCTTATGTTGTATTGCACAAATCCAAACCCAATTAAAAGAAAAAAAGGTAATTGTGTTGACAGATTATTATCAAGATTTTTCAAGGCAAAAAAAGAGACTTAGAAATGACTACAAAGTACAAATATTGTTTACAATTAAAATGCAAATTCTAGGCCTTTAAACTGAAACTCGGTACATGAATTCTGTGTGACATAAGCTGGTCAAAAACGCTATTACATTTCCTTTATCACTTCACATAAACAGACAAGAAGAAATCTGGTAGTTAAGTCTTTCTCTCTCAGATGTATGAAGTATTCTGCTGAGATCTGACACCCATCAGGACGCCCTACGAAAACGTATTGTACTGCTAAGGATGATTTATAGTGTGCTATGAACAATGTTGTTTCGTATGGTGAGGTCTTGTTAGAATGCTGATGTATTAAGACAAAGTACCATCACCTCCTAAACTTAGCTGTGATAATATATAAAAGCTGTCTTGGTGGCCATCTAGCTTCAGCATTGCCATCCATAAGAAACAGTATCTATCACCTCCGAGGAGCTCTTCGTAACGCAGCACCTTGTCCCAGAGCTGACAATTTCTGATCAATCCTGAGCAGCCAAAACCGCATTAAGGAAAGACATCTCATACGTTCATCACTGAACAGAATCATCCCCTCACCCCATCACTGAAAACAGTGTGTTTGTTAGTCCAATTCTTGTTTAAATGGTGGCATTTCAGGGGTTTAAGCAATGCAGAACACATAGTTTTAGTGTTGTGACTCTGCAGTGGTTTCTCATTTGGTAATTAATTTTTAATTAAGTCACAGAGCCTTAAATGTAAATAATTCCTTTTATGGCAGCCAAAAGTACACAGTACAGCATTTTGGCCAAATTGTCTGTTTGAATTGTATTTTCATGATGGTTTAAACACCGCCTAGTAAGAAGGTGTAACAGCAGAGTAACAAACTCTCTATACAAAATATTACATACATACTAACGGCACTGCCCAACTTCCCTTCTCCAATTACATGCACCTCTGCTATTTCGTAAACAAATAAAACCCAACATAAATCTCCCTCTGCTGCACCCAGGACAATTACAAATTTCAGCCTCGTTGCATGCCAGATATCAGAATGCACATCAGCAGAAACTTGCTGAACTGAATCAAGAGAGTGAACTCCATTCCGAAGAGAGACGCTATGTAGATGCTGACCGAAGGCCCGAATCTTTGTCTAACTGACGTACAGGCTTCCATCTTAGCCGTGGAAACTCTGGCTGAAAAGGCTTACAGAAAAAAGAGAAATAGGGAGGCAGTCAAGGTGCTGCTTACGTCCATTAGTATGTTAATCAACGAGTGTTTGTTTTGTTTGAATTTAGCAATCAGACTGCCAGAGCTTATGTATGAGCATATATTTAGCAAAATTAGCAAACAAAGTTAGCAATCAAGTAGCTGAAAGAGATCATCCAATGCATCCAACGAGGCATACAGGTTTATAGGAGAAAAAGATCACGGCAGGGTCCTTGGGTTTGTCTGCAGTGCCGCAGAAAGGCTGCCGCAGGGAGAGAGGCGCTGATCACCCAAGTCTGCCGCGGCCAGCTGATCAAAGGAACCGCTAATTGATAGGGAAGTCTTTTGGGTAATTATGATTTGGTTGCTCAGATCTTATACCTCTTTAGTAAAATAAATCTCTGCCTCGACAGATGGACAGTAGCCTGGTATCTCTTGAAGCTGAAAGGGTTGTATCTGAACATCTAATTGGAGGTTATAGGAGTGAGGAAATAATGTTCCCATCTGTAGCTCTCAGCCACACAACGCAAGCAGTAAGTGTCCAGTATCTCTGATACAGAGCGGGGTCAAGATTCATTTTTCATATGGATGAACTATTATCGGATGAATTACGGAGTCATATTACCAAAATCCCATAATTTGATGAAAATGAGTTTGACTCCACTATTAGTACCCTTTAAAGGAGCTGATGAAAATGCCTTACTGCCAAAGTAAAGCAGGGAATAAAGATATCAATATATGATTGGTTCTAACAAAGAAGAAAAATGTTATAGTCAGTGGATCTTGCAGTCACAGGGTAAAATCAGACATAGCTGAATACTTTCACTACTAATTTAAAAACTGGTATCTTACATACTGACTATTAAAACTGCACGGTCATCCTGCAAAAAATACAGTATCACAGTTAGGTGATTTTTACAAAAATGAAAGGAAATTCTGAATAAGAGGGATCCTCCATCCGACTTCTATTAGACTGCCAGCAGTTAAAGATGGAAAGACTGGAGGGATATTCTTCTGTTCGCTGGTTGGTAGAATGAAGGGATTTCTCTTGAATGTAGGGAAAAAAAGTGGACCTTTGCTGACTTCACAAGAAAAGTAGAGATATGTTCTAACTATTTCCTTTTCTTATTTAAGATCACGTCATCCAATTGCCTTTACTATATCAGAGCTCCTTTGAAAAGCATTGGCAGCACACCCTTAAAATTCACCAGAGTTCCCCTTTGTCCTTCCAGTTGCTTTCAGTGGAAGTTACAACTACTATTGTGCAGGATTTGACCCCCTCTGACTTGCAATACTTAGGGAAAATACCATACATTCCTCCCTAAAAGCTTTTGAGGCTTCCATTTCCAGCAATTTTGAAGCTACAATAAATAATGCAATAGCAGACAACTTTATGAAAAGATGCTATGAAACATGAAGTGCAAGGAAAAACCAACCCACCAACCCTACTTGCATTGGGATTTTCATCCATTGAATAAGTATCCAGATTTGAAATGACCGTGCTAACAAACTCCCAAGCGTAACCTCTTTTTTCTGGCCAAAAGCATAGTTAACCTAATTGCACAAAACAGTAGGAATTGATAGCAATTTTTACATTCAACAAACACGTAAGAAAAAGGGCTTGTTTTAGGAGAAGCTATAGTAGGGAATACAATCATTTGTTCTCTCTGTTCTTACCTTCAGTAGACAACTATTTGTATTAAAGAATAAAATCTAGTGACAAGAACTCCATACATACATATCCAATTATTTCATTCTCTGAGGACTGTTCTTTATGTATTTGGGAAAAGAAATGTGTGAGGTAGACTGTGATCTTTCTCCGATGCAGTAGATCCGATTGCTGTGTTTCTACAAGGCCATGTAGCTAGGACAGCTTTAATTTAAGGCCACAGCAAACTAAATAAATCTTGTTATTGTCAGTTAGCTATAATCTTTTATTTACTTGGATTTGACACTAATTATAGTAGAGCTTTCATAGTGATAAATATCTTCTAATACATTTATCAAGGACAAGTTAACAAATACTGTAATAAGACAGTGACTTTGGGTCAAATTCTATTAATTTACATTGGTATAAATCAAGATTCATTCTTTGGATTTATACCATAATACGAAAAAAAATAATTTGGTTTTATGCTTTATATTTTGATGTTGTGCCTCCTGAATGAAGTTAATTTAGACTCCATTTTACATGTCAGTCTTCTGCGTGTCATTTGTATTTTTTAATGCAAAACTAAGCATTTCCGCATACATCTCCAAAACAAATCACTTCCATGAAACAATAAGGAAATCAAGGTCCTCATGGGTTGTTGCTCAATGCTTCAAAATGCCTTTTGATAAAGGAATTGTTAAGTACAGCTTACAGATCAGTAACAAAAATAGCTTACGCAATTGTACGCAACACTCGGCTTTTTAGCTGAATGTGCTCATAACAATCCGGCATTGTTCAACCCTCTGCCAGAGCTCTCCTCATCAGATGTTCACCAGGTGCGTCGAGCCACATGAGCAGGCAGCATTTGGGGCAGAAGTCTGCCATAGGGAACAGTCTCCTTCTTGACTGGGTCGTAAGAGGTCTTTTAATTTCTTCCATCTGGCAGCTCCCACCACAAATGAAATCTAAACCTCTGGAGTGAGATTTGCACGCGCCCTTGAAATGCTGTGCCTGGGTGTTTAGACCAGAGAATCTGCACTAGGGCATGCTGTTTCCATTAAAATTTAAATCACCACGTTACAAATGCAGAGACGTTTTATTATTATTATTATTTCTATCAGTATTTTGAAAATTTTCTGAAGACAGCTATAGCTGGGGGAAAAAAGAGGAGATGCTCTACTCCCGTTGACTCTACTTGCAACGTGGCTCAAGGTCTGGGAAGCCACTACTCCCTGTTCCAAAAGCGAGACTTTTAAAAAGGCGGTTGAATCTGATACACCTTCGTGGTGAATTTCCAGCAGGCGCCGAGGATAGCAGAGAGCAGGCGGGCAGCAGATGGGCAGGTCGGTGGGAAGGTAACCCCAGGCGATGGGTAGACGGCCAGGGCATGGAGGGCAGCTCTGTGTGATCAGCAAGAGGGTCAAACAGCAGAAAGGCTTCAGCCTTGGTGAACCAAGGTTCACCACAAGTCATTAATCACACCTGTTGGGTTTTGCGAATATCTTTTTTTAAGACGTTTTAAAGGCATGGCCAGGCTTTCCTCCTCACTTCAGTCTGACACTGCACAAAATAAGGACTCTATGCTTCAGTAATGACTTTTTAGAAATGTGTATCTTAATTTTGTTGGGCTACATGAATGTCTTATTTTAATCCCTGTTGGAAATAAAGATGTGTTTACTGTAAAAACTCGAAATAGGAAAGTATTGCTAAAGACTATGTAGTCACCGTGGCTGTAATGGCCATTGAAACACAAACTTTAAGAGCTAAAGACCAGGAAAGCAATGAAAGAAGGTAGAGAAAACATACAGGTAATGTTCCCCTACTGAGTATCACTTGTGAGGCAGAGAGTGCAAAATATTAATGACACGAGGCCCTTAAAGTTTAGGGTTTTAAAATTCATTAAAACAGCACAATTTTGTTATGACGAAAATCATACAAACGCAATAAAAAAGCAAATTTATCGGCTTTTTTTTTTTTCCCCTATCGCACAGCATGCAGATAATTTGCGCTGGCTCAAAGCACAGCAACCTAAGGAAAAGCGTGCCCCAATATAACACGGAATTCTTACGCATGATGTTGGACTATAGTTCCCATCTCAAGTCGCATTTTATTTTTCCGTAGAAATGCACTTTTGTGTTCCCAATTCCACAAATAATTAAATCTCCTTTTGTCGTCTGGGTTTTTTTTCTTACTGTTACTTTGGAAAACTGGAGAGCACGCATCAATGGCACTTTGGCTGTTTGGAGACCAGCCATTAATTCGAATAGTACGTATTCAATTTGCATTTCTATCAAAATAGAAACAGACAAGAACACCGCCACCAATTTAGCACCTCCTCCTGCTCCCAACCTTCTTTTCCTCTCCCGCTGCCCTCATAGACCTTGCCCAGCACAGCTGAAATTAGCTGATCTGCATACACAACACTGGCACACAGATTCAGAGGTACTTCTAATTTGATTTTTATCAACTCAACAGGGAAAATGTGAATCTTCACCGCATCTCATTAGGGACCAACCAATTACACTTACTTGAACTCCCAAGTAGAGATGGACAAATAATTAACAATTTACTAGATGATTTAACATCCAATTTTTACACATAAGAAGATCGCCATTTTTTGCAAATATTTTTATTGTTGTCTTTGGAAATACCCTGTGAACTATTTCTGTAAATAATCCTTGGTCTGTAGTCTCTAGTTTTATAAGGGAGCCTTTGGGACATTTGTTACTCAGCACTTACAGGCTGAAATAATTGCCTGAAACCGTAGATCACATATTATGGTTCTGTCATGTATTTGGACGGCTGCAGTAACTATAATTATTTTCTGATGTTAATATTAAAATTCTAAAGAAAATTTTTCTGCAACGTTATTTTAAAAACTAAGTTTCTATAAGCATTCTCGTCACTAAAACCACTAGACGGTTTGAATATACCAAAAAGCGTGTTCACTTGTACTACTACAATTATGCGTGTTAAGAGTGGTTTGCAATCTTTCCGCAATGCCATCGGAGAGTAAGATATGAAATAGATATATGATTGCAGTCACTGAGGGCTGCTTCTGTTCTGCTATTCTTCCAGCCTCAGGGGCAAGAGAGTCAAACACCGGTCTCAGATGTGGAGTCTGAATGAAAGTAAAAAGGGAAAAATCTCCATACGCGAGTAACCAGAGCTGGGATGGGTAGGGAGGAGCAAGGAACTATGTGAAGAACAGAAAAAGATATGGAACTGACAAGGAATGAAAGCAAGCATCCTCTGCTAACAACGTATAGAATATTTAATGGTTTTGTTCCAGGACCTAAACAGCTCTCCACATGAATAAAACATGTGCCTCTCTGTTTCAGACATTATTATTCCCGTTTTTAATATTTTTCACCAGTCTTTAGTGTGTCCAGAAACCAAGGAAAATAAGAGGGAAATAAAGATATGGATACGCAGGCATGTATAGGTTAGGAAATATGCACATATATAAATTCAGAGAGCTTTCAACTTGGAAAGCAAGAACGATCAATGAATGGATTTAACCCATACTTAATTAACTCTATATTTAATTATTAAAATACTATGACTATAGCAGTATAAAAAATAGCTGATTGGAGACTATCCTTCTTCCCAAACTGTATAGTTACAGATTCCACAATATTGAACTCATCCCAATACTACTAAAAAAAATATTTTACTACTAAGAGAGCATGTTAAGAATATTGTTAGATAACTGAAATTGTGCAAAACTACTCACTTGTCAAAAGAATTAGAAAAATATTCACGTACACAGCTCCTGTTAAAAGAAATGTGGAGGCATCCATTGTTTTCACAGGGGAAAAACACCCAGAAATAAAGACATATACTAACACATCAAAGGAAAAACAGCAAAATGCTTCTGGAGAATAAACAGTGTTATGAAAGGAAGCCTCAGAAAAAAAGGGCCTTTTTTTTCAAGACAAGCTTTTTTCCCCCATTTCTATAGCTAAAAAAATATCTGTGGTAAATATATATTAAGAATGAAGTTCAATAATTCTTTTGGCTTCTCAACATTCCAAAATAACTATCTCTATATCTGTCTTAAATCTTTCTCTAATTTCTTTGAACAATTCTTTGTCTGCAGCCTATTTATAGTGGAGTTAAATACTCAATAATCCAAAAGTGAGCCGCTTTGATTATAAGCTTGCTATGTTCTGCTTCTTGAGTGGATGATAGGTCTTAGAATTAGCTGTCTGTGTGAATTCATTAAAGATACTGGTACGAAGCCAGTAAGCTCCTTTGTGGAACCAGGTAGCTGAAACAATTTGAGACTTCCCTCATCACTATTCAGCTTGATAGGATATGCACAGGACATTTGGGAACAGGAGTTTCACTGAGTATTATTTTGTGACCGTTTTTCTATTAATAAGAGAGAAGTAGAGAGACCGGTGAAGCAGAGAAGAAAAGCTGCAAATAAGCCTGGGGCACAGCCAAAGAGGTTCTGGAAGCTCTGTTCTTAATAAAATAATAATAATCAAAAATAAGCTACAAAGGAAAGCTCCTGGGCTGAATGCTGGAGAGCTGGAGACATCATCTGTGTGGCAATTCCTGGCCAAGGGAAAAGAGCTTTGGATGTTCTTTGTGACTTAAAAGGTTCGTGTAAAAAAAAAAATAAATAAATTTACTTACAGAATCATTTTTTTCTTCCTACCTGAAACAAATTCCAAAAGCCAGAACTCCTGAATTCAGTTATCTGCTTAAAAGAAAATGGTTCAATGTAAATGTTACATATGGAATTCAGTTTCCAAGGGAGGTAGCTAGGAATTGGTCCTCCTCATGATCCATGATGGACCAAACGGTGTAGGTACTTCCATAGCTCACTGATGCCTCAGAAAATGAAAAATATAATTTAAAACAAGGGCTGGGCACATAAAAATTAATTAAAGCAGTGTCTGAAAGGTTTCTAGAAAACAGCTGAGGGATGTCTTGCTTTCGGAGATCAAACATCTGTTAAAGTAACAACCAGACCGTCTAGACAGATTATGAAGTCCATTTGTCTCGCAATGGTAAGACAAATCAGGACAAAGTGACTGGTAATGCAATTACTACTGACAAAAATATTTTTCATAGTAAAAGGGTAGAGAAGTTAAAGGAAACGTGCAATTTCTTAACAGAAAAGAACCGCAGCAAGCGCTTAAGCACCCGAGAGAGGACCGGAAAGACTGCAGAGTGCTTATTTGGTAATATCTGGCATATTGACAGAAGAAAAGCCCAACCCTACTTCCAGCAACCAAGCAATGGTGCTAAACAACTTGGAACTTCTGTCACTCATGTGACCCAGTTTAGTGTCTGGTGTTTTTGCAAGTTTCATTCCAGCCATTTGTCAGAGATGGGTGAGGCACAGTTGAAAGCTAAAAGGAGACAGAAAGACGAAACTCTGTCCAAGCCGATAGATGACCTCGGGAGACTTGCCTTCTTGGCATCACAGATTAACTGCTTCTAGGATAAACCAGAAATGACCCGTTTTATAGCTCCTGTGAGATCTGTCACGGAATGTACAGTGATAACCGGGAGAGGAAGCATCTACCAGGGCAGGGAAAGCAAGCTGTTTGCGATAGTCCCCAATACATCCTGATGTCTAAGATGTCCACGGGACAGAGGGTTCTCATCTGCTCCATGACACTCCTAAACAAATACGATCAGTTTGTAAAATAAGAAAAACAAAAAGTAGTGGGAAAACTGAGGAAAGCAGCTCAGGGAGATATATGTAATACCATATTGGCTCAGTCACAAAATCCATCAGCTCAGTGTCCTCTTCCTGAAAATTGCCAGAAGCAAACACTTAGGGAAATATACTGCCAACAAAACATGTGCAGAGTCATCTTTCCTCTGGTTTTTCTTCCCAGGTACTGACAGCCGATGGCCAGTGAACGTCTCAAACTGATGGCTGTATCGGGCATACTCGCTGCTGATCAATACCACTACCAGGAATGTGACTAATCTCTTTTCTGCACCTACATTTTTTATTTTTTTTTTTGGAATTGTAGGGATAATTCAACTGTGTCCTGAGTAAAAAACTTGTGAAGAGAATGGCCACAAAACCCAATGCACCACAACTATTAAGAAGTCCAGTTATACTGCAGACCACGCACCCAACGTAAAACAAACAGTAGTTGAAAGTCACTTTCCTGTTGCAATAAAAAGAAGCAACACAACTTGGAGGCGCCAGTCTGGAAGTGTTGTTTACCTCTGGACCTCTGTTTTTCTTTGCTTATTGCAAATTAATAATAATGTTAGTAATGCAATTAGGTACAGGAATAGCAGATATTTGCCAAAACTTAATAGTTATCAGATCAGACACACTGAGACAGCCTGGGGGAATACGAGCTGCTAAAGTCCTTGGGGATCTGGAAAAGAAATGCCGTACCTGTCATTGCCTGAGTGTTTTAACCGGCAGAAAATGGTAAAGAGGGAAAAACTGGTGCAAACCTGGAAGTAGAAGCCTTAGTAAGTAGTGAAATAGAAGAAATCACAAAAAGGTGGTGTTTCCCTTCAAATGGAAGGGACCTTTAAGACATTTTCCAGTTTGGGACAGTACTTGCACTGTTCAATAAAGACTAACTTAACTGGTCCAGCCAAAAACTGAAATTGGAAAAAAAAAAAGAAGAAATATTTCTATGAGGCTCTACTCAAGCATTTAGTAAAGAAGGAAGAAACTTTCCGGGCTCTTTGGTCATTTATCAAAGGTCTAACTGAGCCTTGGGCCATTTTGTAACCTTCCACCCAGTTCCAAAAAAACCCCAAACTTCACTCAGGATACACACCAAGGGACCAGGCATTACATGTTGATCTTAATAATTGTACGTATCCAAATAATTCTTACCTATATTTACTGATATATTATGCTGTCTAATTTATATGAGTAATTCATTTTTATATATGCTAACCAGTATCAATCCTTGAATTATTAACTTATCTGCATAATTTCTTTCATTTGTTTTATTACCTGACCAACAATTTAAATAACCTTTCTGGGTTATACAGCAACTTGTTTATATCAGCATTCCCACAGTTCAATCCACTTAGCTCAGGCAGGAAAACTTCTAATTAACTACATCTCTCAAGCATCTAAATTGCTCTGCTTGAATTTCTGCAAAGTTAAAAATCTCAGTAGGATCAACATCATTTTAAAGGATTCTTATTCACTAACATCCCAGAAGCAACAGAAAGTTCAGTCATTTATTCCACGCTGCATAAAAGGAAGGTATTGGCAACTGGAAGGGGACCCAAAGGAGAGGGAGAGATTGCTTGCAGAGCAAGCCAAAGCCTCTTGTAATTTAAAGTCATGGCTTTTGAACCCGGCCATATTTAAAAAGCTAACGGCGGTGGCAGTGCACGACCTGCCTCATCGGTTTGTTTCTTATGGTAGGCAATAATTATTTCCTGCTGCATGCTAAAACCTTTGAAATATATGAAGATGTGTGAGTAATTTTGCAAAAAACCTAACCTACACTGGGAGCATAAGCCGCGAGAGAGAATTTCCTCTCAATAAATGAAAACATGGACTCTCTAGAACTGCCTGTGGCCAGACACAGCTGCAGTGTATTGACTCTGCTCTTTTTTTTTTTTTAAAAAAAAAAGAAAAATATTGTTAATTTAATGATTTCTTGGTTAAGATAAAATATGTATTATACATGCAGAAAATAATAATAATTCAAAGTTTGCAAAGTTTTGGCATTATGAAAAAATCTGCCATGAAGAGATACAAAGCTATTGTCAAAACCCTAATTCCCAATGGAGGAAAGCACAACAGCAGCACAAAATTTTAAAACTGTACAGTTAAGACAGATTATCTGGACCTCCATATATGAAAGACGAAGCCAGCTGAACGACCTTCTTTAGCTCAGACCTGATCATCAACTCATAAATCTCACCGATGTGGACATCTATCGTAAAGTTGCACCGGGAATCAATGCTACTCTCTGACGTTGTCATGAGCCACTTCCCTCCCGTGTGGCGCGCGGGCAGGAGACGCTGGAAAGTTCTTACTAGTAAGCACAATACTTTTTTTCCTTTGGAGGACACAGTGGACCCAGTTAGAACTGGAAGCCAGCAAGCACTCGTAATGCATATTTAATTCAGTGGGTGAAGTCCTAACTGTTGAAAGCATTAACTTCAGATGTTGTATGTTCCGTTGTCATAAAGGAAACAAAATTCTTAACCACATACACATCCACTCCCAAAGTTTAGCTGTAGCTGGCCTATAATATGTATTTAATACAGCAATGCTCTCAAGAGAGTTCTGGGGACTAAATACTGCTTTGTAAAGGAGATCACATTTCATTTATATTGTGCACTCCTGAAAAATTAAGTGCTTCTCTTCCACAACATAAAGGTCAAATCATTAGCCTGTAAAACTCCTGTATTCAGAGTTAGAGAGAAAAGCTGTCTGAAGCTTTCTTACTCAATATCTGTTCAAAGGCTTGGCTGGGTATTTCATAGGATATCTCAGATATCTTCAGACTGGTAATATGTACTGTCCAACCCTGTCATACAAGGCTCTCCAGAATGCAATATATTTGATTCTTATTTTGTTTGCTGTGAAAAGTCTTAGGTTAATCATAGTTTCTCTGTTCCAGCACTATGAACAAGTCTTTCTGTATTGCTTCTATTGATAGACTACCTACGTTCAGTGATCTTAATGTCAAGGTCAATTATGTGCAGAGTCAATGATTACTTGCACCTTTTTCTTCTCTTAAGAACCATAAAATTTTGACCTACCAAGAACCTCTCCACTCTTTATTTCCACTGAATCGTCTCAGCAAGAGAAAAGAAAAACAATTCTGGCGGAACCGGTTCTGTCAATTCTTTAAAGTATTATATCCCTATCTGAAGTGATTTATGTGGCACATCAGATGAATGGGAGCATATATCAATTGTGTGATCTATGATGCATGTGTGTCATGTATTGTGACAAAAAATTAATGGAACAATAAAATGTAATAGGTGCAGTCACAGCAGACCAATATTTTTGTTAAATGTTTTAAGGAATACCACAGAGCAAAATATTTCACGTATTTTAATATTTATGAAAAAATTGAACATGTGGGAAAAAGATATACAGGAAAATTTGCTCCCACTCAACTTTCTTGATGTGACATATTTAGGTGTCGCTTCCTTCATTTTACGTCCTTTGCATTTTTTCAGGGTGAAGCAAGAAGGACTACTAATACAAGAAATCTTCATTCTTTATCTGCCAAAATCAGAAGCCAGCCAAGGCATATATGTTCGAGCCATTCCAACAGCTTGTACCAGCACCTGGTATTCAATTTTTTTTTGGTTCATTCCTTCTTTGGAAAAGAAATAGCATGTATATATTTAAATGGGGATGCTTAATCTTACATAAATCAAGTAATATCACAAATATAAAAGTATTTCATCAAATAAATGAGCTAAATACACTAATCTGTGGATGAAGGGACATCAGTAACTCATGGAGACGAGCTGCAGATCAACAGACATAAAGCACTTCAGGTCCTCACAGTAAACGATTCCTGTAATAACAACGTATCTCCAAAACAAATTACAGCCTTTGCATCAGGCGGGCACACCTGACAAAAGGTCTGTGGGAGACTTACGCCTATGTGGAGTAACAGCTGAAGAGCTGGTATCCTACAGCATGTAAAAACCCTCAGACACTTATGTTTAGTCCTTGAACCTCTCTCTTAATAGTGTATGGATTCTCTGGCAGTCTGCAGAACGTATACGGTGTATATATATATAATGACATAGAGTTTTGTATTGAATAATGTGGTTTAAAATGCCACTCTTGCATAACTTTAATAGAGAGACAACCTCATATATGCGAATCTACACTCCAAAAATAGTAATTATTTTTTCATTGCAGTTCAGACAAAGCAACAGGCACGGTATTTTAGTGGAATTTGTTTTAGTCTGATACCTGAATTTCCACCAAATAAAGAATAATTATATCTGACTTAATTTAATAACGATATAAGATCTGGTAAAGATCTTTCATGATCAAAAGCAAAGTAAATAAAGGGGAACAAAACCAACTTAGTAGATGTCTCATGAACCCTTAGTGTACTATAAGCTGTGCATTCCTCACCACTTTCCCTAACGCTTTAAAAATCTCATTCTAGAACTCCTGCAGTCATCCATAGGGATAAATAAAGAGCTGAAAAGAAAAAAAATTGTCTGTGATCTCAGTTCCTTCCTAGCTTATGCTTTGACACAGAGGTTTTATTTTTATTTAGTTTCCTTAGCACTGATGACTCAGTTCCTGCACTGTCATTTCCATCAGTGCGGTTGATACCTACGCTGGAGTTGATACTCAAGCTGGGGTTGATACTCGAGCTGGGGTTGATACTCAAGCTGAGGCTGATATACTTCAGCAGTAGCTCAAAAAAGCAAAGGAGCCAACACTCTTGGCTCAAAGGAACACTTTTAGAGCAAACCTCTCAGAGCTGCAGAAGCAGTTGCAAAGTCTCAGTCTTTGGCCTCTCTGTCTCAGTATTTTAGGTCTCTAAGATTGTTGGGTTTCTAAAGGAGTGTGGGGAAGAAGAAAGAAGCCAACTAATCCCTCAAGCTCACAAATTTGATGCTACAGAATGTAGATATTTACCAGATGACTTTACACCCTTGCTATATCTTGACTTTTGCTTTAGTTTCAGAATTAATTTTCTTCTGTATCTTGATTACATCTCTGTGTATTCCCTTAATCTCGCTGTGTAATTTGGAACATTATCATTTCCTTTGAACTAACTTCTCCCAACTGTTTAACGTCATTAGCAAACTTCAGCGTCTCACTGCATTGTTCTCTTTAGACATAAAATGCAGAAAAGAAAACTGCATTGTCTAAAGACAGCCCTTCAGTTGCTATCTCACCTCAAAAGACCCATCTGTCACCAATATCTTTACCCACTCAAGTCCCTCCTGGTTCTACTCTTGATACATTCACCAATTAGTGTTTTGCATTATACTTTATCAAAGCTTTCCAAAGCTCAGATCAGACAAATACATTTACATAAATGTTACTGCCTGGAAAACACACTTTATGATGACCAGCTCATAGACCTCTTTCATATGTGCTGTTTTCTAACTTGTTAACAAGAGTTCTGTGTAAACCACTCAGCAATTAACGTAGCTACACACTCAGCAAAGATGGGCTCCTGCTTGACTAAATAAGAAGGAAGAATCTATAATTGCTAAAATTACGGTCCCAGTGGTCTAGTTTGGGATAAAATACACAACAATATTATAATGAGAAGATTGAAAACTACTATTGAGTTCAGCACTAATTTTGTAAATAACACTGTAATTGCAGGAAATACGGAAAAGAGAAGAGAGCGAGGCATAAATCGACGCATAAAATTACACATGTATACTGATATCATGTATACCGATACATGTCTTAGAGCTTCCCTGAATGGGAACCAGAATGATGAGACAACCAGCGAGAGCTGTGCCGCTGCCCAGGCGGGACTGGACATACCCACGCAGACGTGAGCCCACCTCAGCCAGTTCTGAACCACATTTCCCGAGCGCTCCCGTTAAGGAGGTTCCACGCCTGTGGGCAAACGAGACTGTCCTCGACGCGGGAGCGGAGCGACCCTTGAAAAGCACACCGGGAGGATGTTGCCCCTTGCACCCTCCTTTCCTTCACACGTTGCAGAGCACCTCCACAGGCAAAACAACGCGCAATGTACATTGCTACTCCTCCCTGGTTCAAGCTGAACTGAGTCCCTCGGTTTGCTTTTACGTTTGAATGTAACTTACTACACTATGCAGAGCAGTGTCACCCTTTAAAAACATTGATCGGGTGGCCTGGCACATTTAATTTTTTTCATTTTTTATCCCATTTGAAAGAAAGTGTGACCAACGTGAAGTATTTTAATAGATGTTGATTTTTTATTTGTATTTCTTTAAACAATCTAGAAAACACTATGTTTTATCTACTGGGATTTTTAACAGCTGAGATCTTAAATGCCAAGCACTGTATTTATAATGGAAATGCTTACACACTTTTAATTGTTGCATTGTTAGTTGTGCTGATATGATAAAAGCAACTTCATACACCCTGTGATTTTGCCCTGATTGTTTGTGTCAGTTAGTCTTGTAAAAGCGAGGGGGGGCACAGCGTGCTCTCCTGGTCTCGAAATGGCAACATGAATTGTGGTCATTAGAGCATTCATGACCTGTGTACAAAACAAGGCATCAGCGTTAGCACAAACTGAAGGATCCTCTGGGACACGGATAATTGCCCCTACTGGTATGGATCAAACTCCGTCTCCGCTCCATGGGTTTGTGAGTTTCAAAGAAGAGAGATCTTTTCACTTTGAGATTTAGGAATGATAAATGGTCGAGTATACTCTATTTTCTTTCTAGAAATGAGATTTATCGCTAATCCAAGGATAAAATAAGGATGATACCAAAAAGAATAAAAGAACAAACCCAAACAGAAATATAGTAGTTGGAATAAGGCATAGATCTGACCACTCTTAAAAGGAAATACATATCCAGTTATGTGTCTTTCTTGTGATCAATATGTCTTATTTATTCACGAATACACATCTACATGTGGAAGCAATAAGACTGTATATAAGTTTAAATGAAGCACCGGTGACTATATCACGTTAATTCTATTTCCTTTGGCAAATCCCTCGAGCAAACTGAAAAACAGGAGTTAAAAAAATGTCTGGGTCAGCCAAAAATTCATATTCACAAGTATTGACTCATTTATTTTTGGCAGAACCACCTTTCGCTCCCAAATATTTTCTAATTCAGAATTAATAAGGCATTTGGCCAGTGGTGGATCCAGCTCAGTCCCTAACAATGACCATACCTGATGCTCACGGAAGCGTAAGAACAGGGCACGTATGTGACACTTCCCCCTTAGTAGTCTCTCAGACTCTAAATATATTCAGGTCAGTGATTTTCTAAGGAAGCTATATTTGCTATATATTCAATAAGCCTCAGTGCATTTTTTTCCCATACACTTACCCAGCTTGCCCTTACACCCATGTAAACTCACACTTTTACAACATTCTTTGGTGAAGAATTTCATAGACTTCTTATCCTATGTGTTGAAGAAATACCTTCTGTTGATTGTTCTGAAACCTGCCACCCATTTTGTCTGATGGCCTGTAATTTTTTGATATAGAAGAGATACAGAACAACAATCCCCATCCATATCACTCATGCTTTTATAGACCCCTAAAACATTCCAACATGGAAAACCATTTTTGAGGATGAAGAGTCTTAGCTTGCTCCATTATTCCTAACAAAAAAAGTTACTCCATCATCCTTGTTCAATAAAACTTGTTGCCCTTCACTAATTTCTCCCGAGTTCTACAAAGCATTTTATGTCTATCTTGGGCATTTTTAATAAAGTTAGCCAATAAAACTTAAGGACAAATTTATACTTTTGTTATCAAAACAGACAGGAAGAAGCTCTCTTTCATCCCCTAACCAGTCTCGTTGGTACCCAGTTCGTGGGAGACTGAAACAGAGAGCCCACTTGCCTGACTTGAATTTATGTCTTCCAAGGAAAAATCTTGGTTAGGATGTTCCACTTCAAGAAGTTAAATATATGTTTTAACAAAAAGATAAAAAGATAATAACTGAGTACTCGTGCTCCAGATATATACACCTCGGCTCCAGTTTTTTTCACTAATGGATATCTCAGTAATTTAATGAGAAATGAGTGTCAGTAGAGGTTGAGAGCTGCCCCCCAAAAATACGTTGCAGCATGATGATCTAATGAACTGTGTTAAGCGGGGCAAGGAGAAGTTCAGGTTGATCCAAACAGACCGAGTTTGAAACAGTATCTTTTGCTTCCTGATGAAATGATTTAAACACAGACATTTTAGTTAAAGCAAGGGCCCTTCCCCCCAAACTCTGTGCATCTCAGGATAACATGTTCTGAATCTGTGATGAAAATTCACCACCACTTTCATATTGTTCCGTAAAACCTGAAATTCCAATTAAAATAAATCACCAAAAAATTCACCAAGTTCTACTCTGTTACCAACTTTTGTTTTCCAGAAAAAAAGTACTATTTTTTTTAAATTCAAATCAACCCAGTGGATCTATTCCCTACAACGCTTTCGAACTTTACAAAAGTCAGGAACCTGCAGCATTTCTCTTCACCTGCAGAAACATAATGTTTGCACACAATGTCTTTTGCAAGGCAGCAGCCAAACATAGTATGCAAACACACACTCCCACAATCTCTAGACCCGAACTCCACATTAAATCTGAAATTCAGAAAGGGAATATAATGGCAAAGTCGAGTTTTGAATAATGTGTGACAAAGAACTGATGGATGGAGTGAGCAGGATATGCATTAATTACTTCGTGATGAGTGAATTGAAATAAGAAAATGAAGAAATATTTTCACTAGAAGAGATGTGAAAAAATGGCTTTGCGTGGAGGCAAACATGCAGTGCGATGTCTCCCATTGCACGGGTCTGGTTTTCAGTTCTTCACTTTCCCTCTAATTAGGTTAACAGTAAACTGACAAGTGCATCTTTATGAGGTAGAAGACATGTATATTACTTTTAAACTGCTTGTAGGTTTTCCATTTTCTGTTCATTTACCTGTATCTATTCTACATGTCAAAGCATGCCGCATGCAAATGAATGCTGAAAGTCTCGGAGCTCAGCAGGTGTTCCATGTTCGCCTGAGAAAGGTATTCCCACGGCCTCCACAGGCAATGAACAGCTTCCTTATGTCGTGTTCAGTAGATGCTTGAGGACAACTCTCTAAACCACTTAAACTACTTAATTTTCTTCTTCCCTCTTCTAGGGGAGGAGTATTCTGGCACTAATTTTGTAACCACGACGGAAGAACAACATTCAATGGCATTTTTAATTACTGCTCTTCCTAAACCATTTTCAAAATTTTAATTCAAATGCAAATTTCATTTTTAAATTACAACAAATCCATTTCTAACAGCTTGTTTTACCGCTAGTAGCCTCCAGAGATCAACAGCGAGATTCCCACAACTCATGTTTAGAGAGTCCCTGTCCTGCAATGTTTCAAATTTCAATGCACAAAAGAGGCAAGGAGCAAGAATAGGCACTGTCTTTCTTGTCACGGGCGAAAAATGGCATTGAAAGTTTAAAAGTTTTACAATAAACCAAAATATTAAAAATACCAATTTGGATGAGCAAAGAAGGGAAACCGTTACAGTTAAGGTTCATCACTGGAAATGGGGTCCTCATCGGTGATTTAAGTGATTTGTCTTTAGACACTGCCTGCAATCCTACCATAGTTCAAAGGAATCTTTCACTAAGGGACTATTAATTGTGTCGATGTCTGGTTACCCAGCAATAATCGCATGTGCCTTTCTACAGGTAGCTTTGTAACTATAAAATATTACCTGGATATTATTTAAATTGTGTTATTATTAAGAAGAAAATATGAGTTTATGAATCAGCTTATCTCAGTTTTGGAAGCTGTGGAGTAAAGGAAGACAAATAGAAATAACAAATGTCTCCAGTTTTGCCTAAGTAGGGTTTTCAACTGGCAACGCGCAGTTGTTTGTGCAGTCCTTTCAGATCCTCAAAAGCAAGATGCTCTGAAATATACTGCTGTTATGGCAAAGGTCACCAGATGGCACTGTTAAACATTTAAAGATTTAACTGATAAAGATTTATTTTTCAGATGAGCAAGGTTTTAGTCTTAAAAGAAAATGCTATTGTGTTGCTTTTTGGATGGAGAATCTTTGAGGAAGCTCTGACAATTAATTAGGATTTTTTCTGTCCATCTTGATTTCTTTAACTAGAATCAATAACAGAGAAGGAGTCATCTCTGGTTTAAGTTCTCCAACGAAAGGCAATTGCCCATGTGGGCTGCTTTTAGCTTCTTTGTTTCAAAGACCAACTTATGCAGTGTAAAATATACTCATTACACAAAGAGCACAAAGCTCTGGTTGAGTAGTGCTCCTTTTTTTCATTTGGAAGGAAGCCACAAAATTTCGATATTCGGTACCACTTATCAAAAAGGGGAAAATTATTATTTATCTTGGAAAGGGAAGGTGGGGAGGGCCCCCCGATTCCTTAATAAAGATTTCCTTCTATTTTTCTCTACGCTTACAAGTCCCCATATTTTTTTTCTGGAGAGTTCAGGGAATCTTTTGTAGTAACAGACCATACTTTCACAGCAACTTCTTGGCAATGCTTTATACTAATTGATACTTCACAGTCTAGGAAAAAACATACTGGTTATCTCTCAGTATTACTCTGTTCTCATGGGATATTCACAATCTACCCAACAATGAAGATTTCTTCCTCCCAAAGATTGGTGGAGTTCCATCAGTTTGTTAACCTGAAATCTTTATTTTCAAGCACTGGAAGATATATTGATCAGCACTCTTTCACAGGATATATATATCTCATATTTGTCTACTTAGATCTAATAGTAGTAGAAGGAGTGGGAATGTGTACAAACTTGCACATAAAATGATAAACAGCATAGTCATGTTTGACATGAATTTTATCACCTGGCTAGACGCTGAAGAGATTTATGAAGACAAGTTCTCTAACTGGACCTGAAACGATACATAAAATCTCACTAGCCGGTCACTCAGGCAGGGAAAGCTCTGAGGAATTTAAGACTGTGCTTTTATATTTAATGAACTTTCTTGTCACTTAACATGTTAGTGTAAATAATACTGTATTTTTAAAACTTCATCCTCAGGAGTATAAAACCGTCGGCATGTATAAATTGTTATAATAGTATACGACAGCATAGTTTGGACGAGTCAGCAAAACTGTATTTAGAATTAACCCAGTGATTAATTTCATTGGCACCAACTGAAAAGAAAGTCAACAAATACACTACTTTTACAGGACCATAATAATACAGAGAGGACCTCTAACCACATGTTTTAGGTGCTGTGAAATCTCATTTTATTTCCTGGAGAGGCAACAGACTTCCTGATAAGTCACTTAAACTCTTTTGCTTTTCCTCCTTATCTATAAGATGGAAATAACAGTATAGTCTGACACCTTGTTAGCTGTCTTTTGAAACTACGGTCTGACTATAATCTCATCCAGTTTAATTCAGGCATTTGGGTATTTTAGGGTATCACCATTTTCCTGTGTTTTGTGGGGAGGAAAAACTGAGAGACTTGGATCTATTCTAACATAAAATCATAGAATCATAGAATCATAGAAAAGTTTGGGTTGGACGGGACCTTTAAAGGGCATCTAGTCCGACCCGCTGCAATGACCAGGGACACCTCCAACCACATCATGTTGCTCAGAGCCCCGTCCAACCTGGTCTTGAATGTTTCCAGGGACGGGGCATCTACCACCTCCCTGGGCAACCTGGGCCAGTGTCTCACCACCCTCAGTGTAAAAAATGTCTTCCTTATATCTAGTCTAAATCTACCATCTTTTAGTTTAAAGCCATTACCCCTTGTCCGATCGCGACAGGCCCTGCTAAAAAATTTGTCCCCATCTTTCCTCTAGGCCCCGTTTAAGTATTGAAAGGCCGCAATAAGGTCTCCCCGGAGCCTTCTTGAAGCACAAACCTTCCTGAAATCTCAAAAGTAGCATCAGAATCTTAACATGACCTTTTCCACTGTCGATGTGTCTAGACTATGCAATTAGTAAATAAATAACATTACCTTAATACCTTCCGTATTCTGGAAGTTGCTGTCTCCTTTTAAATTAAACACAGATGTGCTTTAGGAAAAAAAGTGTATTTCCTCTGTCATAAACTTAAATTTGCTACAACAATTAGTCCACCTACATCTGGGATTCTGTCAAGAATTTAAAGAAAAATGGCAAATACAATCAACTGAATATTACAGTAGCTTTGACCATGTAGTAAAACTCCAGAAATTGGTTCAGAAAGGACAACACTTAAGTCCAGTTTCTTCAACTAAAGGTGCTCTGAGGCTCTGCTGTCTGTCTGAAACATTTATACGTCTATTTTCGCAGTACTTAGAGCTACTATCTTGCATACATGTCATAAACGCCGTCCATCTCTCTTTGCGTGACCAAGGACACAAGTTTGTATACTGGACTGCACTTCACTGGAAAACTCATCTAAGAAAGGCTTGCTTGGTTAGGTTCAGAAGCCAGTTCTGACAATTAAATTCAAATACTCTCACTGAAATCAATTGAATTGCACTAATTCAAAGTTGCCAAGAATTGAATTTAAATTCTGATAAAATTCAAGAATCATTGAGACCGTTATAGATTTAAGTTTTATCCCTTCAAGTCATATTGTGTATAATTTCTTTTAATCAGTGCATGGCTACACTATAAAAACAATGGAAAGGAAAGAAGAAAGACAGAAGGCTATTTTAATCTATTCATTCAAAGAAGATGTCTATATTATTTTCCTTAGCATCTTTAATTAGTTAAATGACATTAAAATAACTAAAATGCACAGCCTTTTGGCTGGGGAATACTTGTCAAAAGTGTAACACCTGTTAAAACTGTGGAAATGAATTAAATTTAGTTTGCATACCTATTCATGGAAAAAACCCCAACCAATTAAACAAAACAAACAAACAAACAAAAAACAACCACACAACCCAAAAACTGAGATGCTAAAATACAGAATTTCTATGCAGGATTTATTTTTCTTTTTTTGTTCCCGTTCAGTCAGTTTCCTTACTGTCGTGTGGGGGATTTATTACACACTAACAAGAATGAAAAAATTGTTTAAATGGAGATTTCTGTAGGTGTCTTAGCCTTGGTTCCACAACCAAAGTACATAAAATTAGTCTCATTTTTAACATTAACGTTTGTATTAAATACATATTTGCTGCCTCCCTTAAATGAATTTACCGCTCCTGTTGGCTTTCATCAGCTTCCAGTGTCAGAAATTGACTGAAATTAACAAGAAAAGTTCTGGAACATGAAAAAAATCTCTCCAAAGATAAACCGTAAATGTATCAGGAGGAAAACAGAGAAGAATGAAGTAGTATTGGAATGTATGGGACAAGGCAAATCTGCAAGAAAAAAATTTAAACTATTTTCTCATATAAAAAAATTGATTTGGAGTAACAGTAGAAAACGTCTCCCAAGTGGTAGTTATTAACCAAGACATCATCGCACGCGCCTTTCTACACACACAAGACCATCAGCAAAAATAACTTCTACTTTTTAAATTTTATGCCAAGTTGGAAAATGTAACGTATTTCAAGTGGGAAAGTAAGCACCATATCTGGCCCCTTGCCCCCAACTCAAGAGATAACAGTCTAGCAACAACTCTGGGGCTTTTTTAGACTGAAGATTTTCGTGTGACACGACACACTCCCCAGCAGACAGTCAAAGCCCTTTTTTCAGATCCATCTGATCTACCCAACAGAAAGACTGGAAGGTATCTGAGCAGATCTAGGATATGAGAAACTACAGACAATGGGTGCTCACGTAAACCAGCAGATATCCCACTGATCGTGATACTCTTGAGGCTTAAGACCCGAGGAGCGATTTAGCTGTATGCATCTACATATATGTGTCCTTCTATTTGTGTTTATCACAACAAACTAACATGAAGTGTCCTCTTCTCATGTGTATGAAAAGAACAGAAGAAACACACAGTTGCCAGGAACTTTTCCGATGATTATCTGTATACACCCCCCTAGCTCGCTCAACTGTTTTAATTAGAAGGAAAAGGTTCTTGCAAAGAGACCGATGGATAGAACCTGGAGGAAAGACAGAAAATATATGAGAAAACTCTCAGTGCCACCTTTATGCTATCACTCGGCAAGTCTCACCTATGACTGAAGGTCTGCTTATAATCATTGGCAATTTTGGAAACCGGAGTAGAGAAGACAAAGGCAAAAGGTTTAGAAATCGCCTTGAAGTGAAAAGGGCAGCTTAAAAGCAAAATTCTGCTGTTTTCACAACATTTTCAAGTTTACAGAGTAAGAAGAGAAAGCGGTGGTTTCTAATGACAGACTACTGGGAATGATCTAAGAAGGAAGACTCCAAAGATGATTAAATGGAGAGAGATATATAGTAATTAACCTTCAGTGGATTACAGTCTGGAAGCTTCTGAGCTATGAAACTTTAGAGCTCATCAGTTAAGAGGCGTAAGAACTTGAAATGTGGTAAGAGAGGACAATCCACTTAGAAGACAGAAGAGAAAGTAAACAAAACAGATTTGGGGTTATTTAAGGTGGGGACATTCACTAGAAAACATGACAGCTCATGCAAATTCTGTGCTATTTTCCACACACTGCGAGGGACGTACTTTATTAAGACACATAGCAAAGGGTACCACTACAAACAAGAAGGAGAGGTGAAGAACTTGTGATGGAAGTGATTAAAGAAGCAGTAATAGCATAGGTGATAGGTTGGATAAAGGAACGGACCCATCCTGCATATGTATTTGGGAGAGGTCAAAAGAAACACTCGAAGTGTTAGGGCACTGCGGTAAGGGATGAGAAAATAAAAAGACAACTGAGAAACTGGAACTCTCCCAGGAGGTAAAGGAGATACTAAAGGAATAATAGTAATAGGATAGTGACTAGTAGGAAAAGAAGTGACTGTGACCATATACGGTCACAGTGACTACAGC
Source organism: Recurvirostra avosetta (assembly GCA_004023745.1). Taxonomy (NCBI): domain Eukaryota; kingdom Metazoa; phylum Chordata; class Aves; order Charadriiformes; family Recurvirostridae; genus Recurvirostra; species Recurvirostra avosetta. The sequence goes on from SAYO01025468.1 coordinate 28,080, forward strand.
ACTGACGTATGCTTCACGTGTCTGGAAGTGGGAGGAAGATGACATTAGAGATAAAGAGCACAGGGCAGACTGTCTATCCACGATGCAGTCAGGACTAAATGAGAGTATATATGAATGGGCTCTGTTTAGTCAAATCCACTTTGGAGTTCAATGGTTGAAGAGATTGAGGGGAATATCAGGAGTCTGTTATGTGGACTTGGATTTAACTGACAATAAAAATTATGTGTTAAAGCTAGCAGGAAAGGTGTACATGCCTAAGAGGTGCTGTGGAAATGACTACAACCTCCAGTTGAAACTAGCTCTATTTATAGATCATTGTATGTATTTCCACACACATGCAAACTCTACCTGGTTAAAGCAAGTCACTTCTGAACACGACAAGGATGCACAGATCAAACGCATGGCTAGGAGAGAGACTGGCATTTGCTTGTGATTTAAGTACACAAATCTGCTTCGTAACCAACTGGAAAACTTAAAACACAATGTATTACAAGATATTTTTCACTGTGAAGAAATGTATTATTCCCCAGGGCTTGGCAGGATGGCAAATAAACTTCAAATCAGAACTGCTGGACAGTTAGCACCCAGTAGGCGCTGCCTGGAAGTGTGAAAGCAACACCCGGCATGACGTCCAGTTTGAGATTGGAGATCATGGACTGGAAAAGCCTCTTCTTTTTGGAAAACAAACCCATGATGTATATACCCTAGTAACAGAATAGTTTTCTCTTCAAGAAGACAGGCATACTCCAATGAGTGTTCTTGATAGCGTACTTTATCCCGTGCCCTTGCTCCCATGAGTTTCCCTTAGCTTGAGTAGCAGATTCCAATCCTTCCCATGTAGGTTGAAAATCAATAGTGATGCAGTTTTCATTTTCCTTCCAGAGTTCTAGCTTCATAGAAAAAAACTGTTAGAATCTACAACAGAAAAGACCCTGCAGCTTGTCCTTAAAGAAAGTACATCAGATATGAGTAAGTGTTGGGGTGGACACAAGAAAAATGGAACATCATTAAAACAGATTCTAATTTTGTGCAGTATGGAATATTAGAACAGCATATTCCCCATTTGTTCTTGCCTTCGTGCTAGAGGGGTCACTCCCAAGGTTAACACTCCTGCGCAGGACAGACGGTGGCTGCCTGCTGGTCTCACTGCGCCAGAGCGAACTGCACAATTACGTTGGTCATGCAGGGGCAGAGAGGGGTTAGTCAGTGTGAAATATCGAACTGCGAATCCCTTTTTGAAAGCAGGCAGTAAGGAAGATTGACAAAATCAACATCGAGATTCTCAGTTGTTTTACTGCTTTTCCTACAGCACCTAAGCGTCTCTGGGAGACTGAAATGCTTTTATGGGTTGTCATGTCACCTTAAATTTTGGTGACTCAAGCATCATAAATGACTTCCCTGAAGTACACAAAAAACCAGCAGGAACGAAAGAAGTAGCTAGTGAATACCTCTGGATATTCAGCACAATTTAGACTCCATGAAATATAGATTTTTCAGTACAACTTATCCACGGCAATAACATGCTGGTAATTACAACAATACATTTGATTATTTCTGAGTATTGTGTTAAAAAAGGAATAAAAAAATCAGGAAATCTGACAGCAGACTAGATGGTGGCTGCCTTTGATGCCTTGGCTGCTCTCCACTACCTTCATTACTCAGCTCAATGGGGTGCAAGATCAAGAAAGTCTGCTTCCACCTCTAGGCCAGGGCGGCATAACTCTCGCAGGGCGCAGCGTTCTTAGGGAAGCGTGCGAATTGTAATCACAAATTACAAACCCCTCTTCCGTAGAATATTATTATTCTTCCAGAAGTCAATACCAAGGAGGAGGTGGAGAACGCAGAAGAAGGGACGAAAGCACAGACAGCGCAGTAATGAATAACAATTTTGTTTAAAAATTGTGCAAAAAACAGCCTGCTTTCATTTATTGTCTTCTTAAAATGCACAGTTGGACTTCTCTCATATTTATGCACTTTTGCCGATATCAACTCATTTCCATTGAAACAGTACATACCTTTGTTGTACTGCTTCTAATGTGTAATTTATTTTGGCGAGAATAATCCTATGCATTAGACTAAGTCAGAAAACAAATAAAACCAACATAATGAAAGTAATTTCTTTTCTATTTCATTTCCATGCAGAAGATTAAAATGTGTTTTGGGAAAAAGCACGAGGACCGCACAGACACTGTTGTTGAGAAGCCATTCAAGGAGAGGTGCAGCGATCTCCGCGACCTGCACGCTGAGCCTTTCCCCCTCCTACGCGTGCCACAGGCTGCCCAGAGGAGAACAGCAGCTTCCACACCACCCAAGTCTTACGGCTGGGCAAGGGAGCAATGTATCAGCCTCCCAAAATTCAAAAGTATGAGCGGGACATTAGGATTTCATAACTGTTTCTTATAACCACTTCATACCACAGCTCTTTGGTGTGGGCGGTTATGCTTTTATTCCTCTATTTCACTTCAAAGTGCCAAGCACTTGTATTAACACAGAAGAAAAATATTCAGGTCAGTGCTGAACAGTAATAATCTTCCATGCAAAAGGATCACAACGTAATTGCAAGCTATCGAAGAGTCGTCCTCAAACCGAAATGCATCCACGTCTGGGATGGAAGGCAGGGAGCCCCAGGCCTTCTAATAGTTGCAACTCAGGATAAAGTAAAATACAGCATCTAATGAAAGTTAAGTCTACACAGAGCTCATAAAACAAATATAGTCAAGATAATGAATGTAGCACACCTGGACTTTGGAATGAAATACCCCAGGAACCACGTGCTCTCCTAACCTGAGACATGGAGGTCTACTTCTGTTTTCAACACATCTTGAGTGCTTGTGAAGCAGGAGGAGCAGTGCTGGGCCACCACTTGGTTACTCCTGAGGCCTTTGGCACGACCGTTCTTCTCTGTTTTTACTCACCTACCCAGTGTACTGCATTCTCCCCTTTAGCCCATCACCATTTAGGAACACGTACATTTTGGTCCCCTTTCTAAAAGCAAGGACATTGATGCGAGTTACACGTAGGCTAAAACTGGAACACGCATGATCCTGTTCAAGCCAAATTGCCCTCCGTGCTACATGAAACACTCTGTAGACAGCTTTGAGGAAATAAATCTTGTAAAATGGACTGAATCTGACTCAAGCTTCCGCTGTATGAATAGGTAAACGGTTCCTAGACTAAGTACTCAAGGATCTGCTTTGGCGCATCAACATTCATAACTTCTGCTATAACATGAAGGAGATAAAGCACAAACAAGCTCTGAAAAGAAGATAAAAGAAGAGCTGTTAAAAGCAAACATTCTTCTTTCATTGTGCTGTTAATTTTCTCTTTAACAGATCACATTCCCAATCCACCCCGAGCATGGCAATAGTCTCAGTGGTGGTGTTTTTTGCAGATCTCTCAGCAGTAGCACACATAAAACTGTACCTATATAGGACACAGCTGCTTGAAATTTCCAGGCAGCCGCCAGATTTGTTTTCGTTTGGGAGGATATCCCCTCAATTGATGCACAGATGGAGAAGGCAGTTAACTAGCAACAATAATAATCATCCTCCATGACAGGCTTAGAGCTGAATCCAAATCTCAGGTGAGGAGCTGCGGGAGATTTTAAGGCTTGGAGTCAGTGCCCTGGCGGTTAGTGAGAACACCAGCACACAGTGTAAGAAAGGCACAAACTCGCTGTTTCAGTTGGGGATGGACTCTTCTGTTTAAGCCTTTAAGCCCAGACAGAGCTATTAGACAGAACCATTTATTAAGACGCCTGCTGCAGTACAGGACACAAACCAAAGAGAAGCCACTGTTTCAAACAGCTATTAACCTTGGTGAACAGGTGAATCCTGTAATCATAAAAATGTGTTATCTTGGAGGCTATCGGAGCAGGGAAGGACAGTCTCTCTCGTCTCCTAATCTCTTATGTGGTTCCAATTTAAATGATACAAAATCCCTCGGAAGTGAAAGGTTTTGTTATTTCTTTTTTCTACACAGTCGCATTATCCCAAAGAAAAGTTTATCACACAAATGTTGGATCCATTATCTTATTAATTATCATTATCATAATATTAGTCACGGGTAGAAAGATTGATTAGCTTGGCCTGGGTTTAGATACACACACTAATATACGAATGCTTAGGAAATTTAATTTGCAACTTAAGGTGAAGTCCTCTGGGGCAGACTTTCCAGAACTTAGTGGGTGAAAATTATATCAATGCACCACAGTAACCTTGAACTCCAGGAAAGAATAGAATTCAAACATTTTGGAGCACACCAAATTCTTGTTTTCCAAATGTTACATCA
>SAYO01025468.1:32379-64273 GCA_004023745.1 Recurvirostra avosetta
CTGGCTCCACACTAGTGTAAAATATGAATAGTGGGTGAAAATTATATCAATGCACCGCAGTAACCTTGAACTCCAGGGAAGAATAGAATTCAAACATTTTGGAGCACACCAAATTCTTGTTTTCCAAATGTTACATCAGCTTTTCCCTATGTGCTGGAAAGGAGGGCATAAAAATTTTCCCCTCCCCCCACGAATAGCCCCTGCACTATATTATTTTTTTAGTGCATGGAATACTCTAAAATGTAAGTAGTCTTGTACTTTCTATCTATAGCATCAAATTAGAAGAGGGAAGGTGCTGCGGATATTTTGCAAACAAAAGCCAATTAATTTTGCCGTAAGCAACGACTGAAGCAACAAGAGAAATATAAAAATATACATATATAAAACATACCTGACTTAATATAAAAAAAAAAAAATTCAAAATACAATTTCAGCGGTCCCCAAACTGCAGGTTATGAGATTTTATGATGGATCATCAGACATTTCAGAGATGTCTAGTGCACCGTGCTCCTGGCCTAGGCGGGTAGTGCTCCAGGTTGGACTGTCTCACTGTGTCTGGTCCTTCGCCAGCAGCCACGGCTGCAACCACAGCGGAAAATCAGCTGAGCCTAACTAAGATTTATGCTCCGTGCAGTTTCATTGCAAAATAAAACTTTGGATTGGTTTTTATTTTATCCGAATGGTTTCAACCACCTTTACATTGCAATTGCGTGAGCAGAGGACAAACAAGGTCAGAGAATAATGAAATTATAATTCAGTGACAAAATAACAAGCAACAAATGAATGCATTGGCAAATCAAGCCTAACAATAGAACATTAGTCAAACAACAACAAAATGATTAATAGATTTAAGTATTCCTGTCAATGATTAAAATACCTAACTCTTCTACTTACGAATTCATCATTTTGACTCTGTGAGTAACAACAGCCATGTGGTAATTGCTGCCTTCTTTAAGTCACCAGTGCAGATTTAATGTGCTCAAAGTAAAGCTTTAAAGCCGTGCAAAATGATTGCAACCTTTTTTGGCACCTATCAATAAAAAATGGGTTTGCGGCGATATTAAAAGATGAAAATCACTTTCTTTTACTTACTGACATCTCCTTTTTGAAGTTAACTTTATGACTAAAAAGAGAACAGCCACCTTTTGTCACTGTTGAAAGATGGATGGATTAAAAGGAGCACACATCACCGCTGCAAATAGGCTACAGATCTTCATCAATATAAATCCACAAAGCTTTTGACTGTACCAGGGAAACATACTCTGAAATTTTCATTCCACGAAGAGATTAGGGGAACTTAAAAGGCAAATAGCCATTGATTCTTATTACACAAACTGTTTAAGGAAGGAGAAAAATCAAACATTTAAGCTATTCCTTTAAAATCTCTTCCTTAACTTTGGATTCTTCTTAAATGCTTAGCACCGTTAGCAATTTTGTGGAGTCTGTGCTATGTTTTCCCCCTTGAACTTTCTTGTAGTTTGCAAATCAAATTTCATAGAAACTCTTCTATTTTTTCTTTGATGCACAGCAGGTAACATTTTCTCTACTCTTGTTAGTATATTTTTTTCATTAGGAGAGCCTGTTGAGTGTTCTGAATATAGCGGTCATGTTGTTTGTATTTTACGCTATAGTACCCTATAGGGTCATTGATCCTGACTCCATGTAATAACCAACTGGTTTTCCCTTATATGTGTCCTTACGCATGTGATAATTGTCTCTGGAGTGACTACTTATAGTGATCATAAGGTAATAATAATTACCTTAGCACCCAGGAGTTCAAGCCACAAGACTAGATTCCCTCTCTCAAGTCAGATTTTCCTCTCTGATGGAAATCTCCCAATCCTTGACAAACCAGCTATGCAGGGAAATAGGAAGGGAAATAACAAATGACAGCAAACACGATGCCCAGTATGAGAGGCAATTGCCTAATGTGCCAAGGACCCCATTTCATACAGAGCAATTAGACCTTTTCGTGTCTTTCCAGAACATCAATACATCTCTTGATTTTCTTAAAGATATTGAGTACCCACAATTTTTAATACAAACTTTATATTTTAAAACCTTTCTGACAAGAAATAAGAATGAATATTCTGAATTCTAATTACCTTCAAAACAGTAATGAAAGCTTTATCCTGCAGTGTTTTAGATTATGCATCTCCTTTTTCCCTGAAAACATCCGTCTTTAGATGACTCTCTGAGGAGACTAGAGAAATTTTAGCACTATATTCTAAAAGTAAATTACACTGCAGCTGGTGACACACATCTCTTTAAAAATAGCATATATGGATTGAGGTAAAAAGAATTAGTAAGCTTCTTTACAATGGCATGGCTATTTATTCCAGGTAACATTAGAAGTACTTTCAAAGGTTCCTACCAGTCATACTCATATATCAGCATCAGTGGTTAAACGGTCTGTCCAGAGCAAACGAAGGGGGGACACCCCAGGAAGAATAACGATGCACCGGTAAGAACATTCCCATTTGAACTTCATGATTTCAGGTAGCAGAGTGCTCTCCTCCTCCCTTGGGCATTTTCCTGCCTGGATCAACACATCTCCTGCATCTCAGCACCACCTCCGCTCCCTCCCCAGCCAGAAGGATCTTGATCAACTGTTATGTTTTCCCAAGTTCATCAACTAACTGTGCTTTGCAAGCAACACACAAGAGAAGAGATACCATGATAATATCGCAGGGACAAGGCAGCTCTGAGCCAAATGCAGGGCATCTTCCATTTCTTAAAATACTTCATGTTTTCTGAGATGGTAATTTCCAGTGATTAGTTAAATTCTTTATCACAATGAATAAAATCTATTTTTCCAAAAATTGTAGATTCTAATTCTACAATATATTGTCTGACCTTTCTCTAAAATAAATATCTTTATATACAGCATGGACTTATTTGGCGGTTTCTGCAACTCTCTTAAAATGCACCATCATGGGAAAAAAAACCCAAAGCTTATATTCTTCATATTTAAAAGGGCAGAGTTTCTGTGATGTTTTACTAAAAAGCTAACATAAAATTATTTTTAAAATTCACCTTTGACTTTTTAATTTACAAATATTTTAGTCTTCTGTATACTGCAAAATTTAAAACCGTTTAGATTCGTTTTTATTAAAAACTCCCCAAGTTGTTGGCTAACGTCTATTAAGAAAGAACAAAATAAAGCAATAAAATGCCACAAATAAAAAATGTCTACATTGTCTATGCTCAAGAAAACCACTTATTGTGCCAAAACTACCTATGTAAGACTCTTGCTCACTGGTAGCTCACCTGAGAAAAATGTAAGTAAAAACTGAGTAAGTACTCAGGGCTGTGCCTCAGACCGACAGCTGAGCCCCAGCATCTACTTGCACTAAGTCAATAAATTATCAGGTCTTTAGAAATACATACAGTATAACTGCAGTAGAATCTATAAAGTCCTAATTATCAGCTTACTGCTAATGCTAAAGTTTGTTCTGGTTATAGTCTCTTCGCAAACACTGGAATTATAAATGTGCAGATTTTAGTTATGGTCACACTTTCAGGTATGACAGGACTTCCCAGAGTGAGAGGCAATGATTTGTAGCTTTTTTAAAATTAAAAGTACATTTTCTATAGCACAGGTCAGTTCATAATAGAAAACATTCTCTGTTACACCTAAATCATGAAATATATTCTTGGTGTATGTTTTAGCACTACAATCGACTTGCCAAGCTGCTTGCCAGCAGAACTCTCAGTGCTGAACATCAACATTGTCAGCTCCTTGGAAAACTCTGACATGTTTTACATAGCCCAAATAGACTTCTCATCTACATCAACAGTCCTTTCACACAGGGAGGCAAGCTCTTGAACAGAAATTCAGGATAAATCATGTATTCCAGCTAAAGAAGATCACAGGACGGTAACTTCTCTGGATGTAATCAGCATGGGATGGATGAGCAGAGTCCACCTCTCCATCAGGCAAACGCCGCTCCCACGGCTGAGAGTTGGCAAGTTAGCAGGTCTGCGGCTGCCTACTCGCCTTTGCCCGTGTTCAGGAGTAGGGTATGACTACGAGAATACTCCAGCTAGTATGTGCACAAGGCAGGAGAAAACAAGCGCAGTTAAAAGCTGCTCTTGTTCTCTTGTTTACATTTCTCGCTTGCAGCAATCATCCAGCTAGCCCCAAAAACGTGTCCCACAGGAGGCAGCGATGGCAATCCAAAAGCAGTAAAACTTGCAGCAATAAACAAGAAATGACCCCCCCAAAAAATCAAACCAAACCAAACCAACCAAAAAAACTCCAAACAACAACAATTAAAAAAAAAATAAATCTCCAGTAATTTCTATTTGAACTAAATGTTTTCAGATTTTACAGGGTCAGTGACTTGCTCATCCAGACCTCAAAACCAAATTGAAGCACCATGTGAATTCTGGAAGATGCTAAGATTTACTAAACTGCTACAGCTTTTCCATGCTTCTACCACCAAAAATGCCCACGGCATGAGACAATAATAAATCTCACCAAGAATTAGTTGCTAATAACAACTCTTTTTGAAGGCAGATAAATTATTTTGGAAGTCTAGAACTCCTAATCACACTCTTTGTCAAGTCCCTAAATGCACAGCTGTGCCTTCATTAGGGGAAAAAGAAAGATGTGAGAAGCACTTTCACAGCTGAAGTCAGAAGCAAAGGCCTGCAGATGTACCCGTTAACAAGAATTGTATTTCATTCACATTACTTTTTACTTGGAAGATGACTGTAACTCACGCTAACACAAGCCAACAGCAATTTCTACTTTCATTTACAGTCCATATATTGAAAAGAGCTTCCTGGATCCGTTGGTGAACACCGATAGCGGCTTTATTAAGATCAACAGACTGACTTTCTTTATGCAAGTACTGGAGGGCTAAACACTTTGAAAGCACTATAGTTCCTTTTATAAGTATGTCAGGGCGGACACGGACGTCTATAGAGCTGAGGTCCAAACCAGCCCAGTTGGTGGGCAGCTCTATGGGAATCTACATGAGACTCAGCTTCTCTCTCCCACTGCACGCCGGCAATTTGCATATGGTTTATGTACATCCTTGGGTACGTATCAGACGTATTACGAACATTCTTAGGTATGCAGCAAGGGTTCTTTCTGATTTTGTGATGAGTCTTAGGAAATCTGAGGCATTTTGCAAATGGCTCCTCCCAGCTGTGGATCCCTTTGGCATCAGGAGGGAAAAATTTCCTAGACTGGCAGAACGATTTTTTATTAAACGTAACGAATGGACTTTTTAAGGTATGCAAATCATGAGATTGAAAATTTCTGCATTTAACAGGAATCATTTGTTAGTTCTTATATCCTGCAAGTTGAATAGTTTTAGCACTGGAATGATTCACGTCTTTACATTAGTTTCAAGACAATATCAAGAAACCTGGCACATACTGGTGGACTTCAAAACAAAAAGTTTTCAAACAGCAGAAAGCCTGATTTTCTGTGGGGATCAGGTAAGGGCATATTTTTGTCTTTCATCTAGTTCTCCTTTGTAAACCCAAATAGGACACATATGTAGAAACAGTAACCTTTTCGGTAAGAGAGGAAGCATCCATGAGCCCCATTTTACTTCATCCGAACACTACTCCGCAACACGTCACTAAAAGGTATGTTGTTATTTAAAGCATTTTTTTCCACTAAGCTCAAGAGGGCAAGATTACAGCTTGAAGATCACTGCGTTTTATCCGTTCCTCTAATACCAGACGTTATGATCAACATGAGATTTGGTTTAGGCTTGTGCTTTCTTCTCTTCTCTAAAAACCAACCCATCCAGCTGCCATGTTAAGGGCAGGAGGCAAGCCCAGGTCTTCCTGAAGGGCGAGCATAGCGCTTTGCATTTTTATGAGTCATAGGACGTTCACGTTTACCACAAAGTGGAATTATGGGCCCCACACTGTGTCCATTTAAATTTGTGAGTACTCCTCTGATTATTTTTTAACATGAATTGGGAGTGTCAGTTCACGGCAGAAAGCAGAAGAGTATTTTTAATTACAATGTACCTTAAACGCGAGTACTCAGGATGTCTGAACAGTTTCGGGTTTGTGTATTTGTGAACATTTTAGGTAACAATTTGCAGAACAAAACTTATTCCCATCCTGTTTTAGCCTCTTGATGCCAGTGTGTGCCATTAGTTTGAGAATTTAAAACTATATTCATGGCTTTCCTGTAGAAACCTAAATGTTCCCTGTGCGTAAATGTTTCACGCCATTCTTCTATCACATCATTGTCTTTCAATGAAGTAAAAAAGCTCAAATTTGCTAAAAGACAACTAAATGTTTTGCTTCTTCAGAATCGTGACTTTTTTTTTTTTTTTAATCTGTAAGTCTATGTCACTTTCTACAATAATGCTTTGATCCCACATGGAACTGTTCTACCGTAAATATTTTAAAATAGAATATAAAATGTGACTTCACGTTGTTTTTATTTTTGTTCAAGAATTTAGCTCAGCAAGTAAATCAAGATCTGAATGCTCATTAAATGAAGATGTTTGTTTTCAATCAATAAATTATAAGAGTCAGTAACAAAGAATGCAAATTAACAAATGATTGCAAAAACGATGACACAACCAGACCAGGGCACAAGCTGTTATTTTGGGACAGCTGTTGAAATCATCTTAGAATAACACTGAGGAAGCATGCCGTGGCGGCACCTTATTATTATGTTTAAGATTAATAAACAGATGGAGACTGTTCCTTCAAGTACCAGAGCTTTACCCTAAAAGCAGGAGAAAAAAAAAAAAATCCCCCAAAACCCTGCAAGGAGCAGTTTCTGAACAGGCAGGGTATGTTCCAGATTCCCAGAAAAAGGGGACAGAGCAACTAACAACTCCCGTCCTGCAGCAGAGGGCATTTTCCCTCTTATATGTCTCGTCTGACAAAAGCGCATAGGTCACAGCTCCAGTTTCGCTATTCCAAAAAAACCCTCCGGGGCGCGGAGCCCAACACCTTTACACTTGGGTCACAAGCACACATAACTGATATAAAGAGCTGCCTTTCCCATGTGTAGCTGGATTCACTTCTGCTAAAATTCTAGGAGATGCACATCATTAAAAGAGGGAAAAAGTCAATTAAACAAGTGGCAGGTCCTACATCTGATGCATGTCCTACATCTGATGCATAATTTTGAAAGAGGTTATCAAATATGCAAGACCATTAGAAAATAAAAAGTACCTTAGACAGCAACAAATTGTGCTGAATTGCCTGCTGGTAATTAAAAAGTGCATTTGTTTAAAAGGCCATATATAGTTCTTAATGAGCGAGGATTTTGACCTTCTATAGCAGGGCGAAGAGATGTGTTCGGGGCTTAAATTACTATAAATGAGTCTTTTATTTTAAAACACAGACATTTTTTCTCTGGCTGATCTGGCTCTGGGAACGTGATGCCAGCTCTTATGGAACCTCACGCCAGTGTGGAAACCAAGCTGCATCACGAAGGGGTCAGAAAAGTGTCACTGTGCATCGCATAAACCTATTTTTGGAATCTTAATCTGGTCTGCTGCTAATTCCTCCTCTTTTTTAATCTCAGTGGTCATCACTTCCTTTGAGAAAATGGGAAGGCTGACAATGGCCCATTGTTCCATTAATCCATCCCACATATAAGGTGTCTTATCTTCCAAAGAGCATTTTTAATGCTTTGCTACATGTAAATGGATTTTAAGAATGACTGGATGGACACAAATTATTTTAGAGAGATGCTAAATATAGTTTCAGAAAGTTTGATTTCACAGAATATGTTCTACCACATGATATCCCACAGTTAAAAAGAGATGCTCAGAGAGCAGCCAATACCACTACGGCAGCGTTATTCAACAGTTGTGTGCCAGAAAACATTATTGTTGTGCACAGAGCGGATCATGGTCACATCCTGAACTTTAAATGTGGCCCATCCATTTCTAGATGTAGCATTTTTCTACAGCTGCTTAAAAAAAAAAAAACCAACAAAAAAAAAAACCCAAAAAACCAACCCAAACAACAAACAACCAAATCCTTTTTCATATGTAAATGGTTATTTACACCTGAATACAAGTGATTAAAAAAAAAAGAGCACATTTTTTGGTTTGGATATGCCCGATCCGGAAGCTCAAAATCATGGGAACGCTGCCATTAATCCCAGCAGGAGTCAGGTCTCATCCTAACTATTCTTTTTTTTTTTCATTCCTGCGCACTGCTCATTTTAAAAAAAATTATCAAGTGTCTTCACACATGAAGAAGTTGTTAACGAACTTAACTTGAGAGGACATCATCTGCACAGAGAACAGTAAATTAGGTCTATATTTCCTTGGCGTAATGTGTTGGGTTTAAAAACCAATATTAGTAGAAATCATTAATCTGTCTATTCTGCTATATGCCACCAGTGTATTTGTGGTTCACACGCGTTACAATTCTGTTACGTTGATTTAGTGAACAGTACTGAAGCACATATCAGTATCACTTTATATCATCAGAAAATTTTCTGAACTTCACAGTTTCAGGTGAAGAAATGATGATGAACGGGACAGACTGACACTATTGCCCGCACACCAATGATGCTTTCAATACACCCGTTTTCACAAAAGAGAAAATATTCTTAGACTACGGAGTCTCCTGGCAAACTCTTGTTTTCTTATTTGAGTCAGTGCACTGGGAACACATTCCTACTCTTTGACGCGCGTATTTCCAAACAGAGAGCACTGACTTAAAATAGCTCTGCTTTACTAGCCCTCGTATAAAGTATTACAGTGAACCTTGTTATTGACTGGTCTCCCTATTTTCCCCGGGTTTTTTCCTTACTTGATTGCTTCCAGTGATTCTTTTTACTTGCCATTTACTGCCTGTGCTTTCCCATGGTACCACTTCTTTTTTCTTTTCTTTCTTGCACCGTTTTTAACTCTTTCCATTTCATCTCAGAGTATCTTAACCTGTACGTTTCACAGATAAATTATAGGCATTACTCCTGTGCATTAAAGATTACATTACACTTTCTTGACACAGATTTTTGTGGCAAAAAGTTGACTGAAATCTTCCAGAAAGGATATAATGAAATCTGAAAATCAGTTTTTGTATTCTCTGTGCATGTGCTTGCTTCTGAGTGGAAGACCAAGAGTTATTTCTCACAGCGTCAAAGTGAACTTCTTCACACCAGTGAATATTATCAATCTCACTTAAAATTGCTAATGACATCTTGACTTGTTTATCGTAGTCTAAGAAATGACGGTAACTTTTAATTTTTAAACTACATTACACAATTTGAAAATGACTTAGACTTTTTGATTATACAGTTTCATGAGCTTAATATTGCAAAATGCAAGTAGGATGCAGTAAGAAATTAAAAGTCCTTGTCTGGAAGAAAAATCTATGAGTTCTCTTCTTTTCAGCTATCAGTTGTATTGTGTGAAAAGGCAGAATATGGAGTGCGCAGTATATACGTGGCCAGGCAGGTGGATTTTGTGTAGAGGCATATGTATTTCAGGCGGGACTACACCTACCCCAACTCCCAGAATTTACCCACTTTGGTTAACAATGCACAACTAATTGCTGAGATGGGAACACATGAGAGACAAGAACTGACTCTTTGCCATGAGAATTCAAATGAACACTCCCAGAGCTTCAAGTATTTGCTATAATAAATGTTTAACTGTTTACTCCACAGACAAGAGCGCCATGAGGAGCCAAAGCACCCCCCACGCAGAACATCTTGTAGTTTGCTGGTTTGTTTATTCACCTTGGGAAGATAAGGAGCTGGGAAGTCAAATCCCCTCAGGCAGGGAGTGAAAGAACTTGAAACCGAGTCTCATAATTTAGCTTGGCTGAGGACTCCTGGGGCAGAAAACTGACAACTGCACTTCTGACAAATTATGTGATGCTAGCCCCAGAATTTGCTCTTTTCTTTCTTCTTTTCTGTCTTCAATTCGATACCATTCTGTAAATTCAGGTCGACTTTACGAATAGCTTTAGGAGGAACAAAACCACGTTTTTCAGCACACGTGCCTTTCATTTCATTTTCTTCCTCACTTCCAACACCAGGTTGCCCAATTATTTTAAAACTCTGTTGATATGAGCAATGAATAGGCAAACAATGTCACTGGAATAAGAGGCCATGGAAATTTAATAATAACGTGTTTTATTGATGGACAGGTGCCTCAGATGCAGTTTTCCTCATCAGATATAATTTTACTATTAGTTAATGTAAGAAACATTAATCGAATTCTTACGCTCTATGTCTAAACTTAAAAGTTCCCGTATAACCTGAAAAAGAAAAAATGCTCAAAAGGAAACTGAAAAAAGCATTACTCCTTCTAAATATTCTTCTATATATTCTAAATATTCCTTTCAGTATGTCTAAGCTATCCCCTGCACCCCAAAAACTGGTGACAATAGCTGAAGATAAACCTTGTGTTATCGATTCTCCCTACACCTCAAGGTTACCAGTGTTTTGTAAGCGTTTGGTGTCAGGCCCTAGTTGCTCCTCACTGAAAAGCTGTCTCCGGCGCCTATGTATCGAAAATGCAGTTAAGATATGCTCTGTGATGTGAGCTAATGGGAGCCAGGCAGCAGCTACAATTCCTGCTTGCGGGGTGAGTTTATGAGTGTCAGCTTTTTTTGCCACGTGAATATATCTGCAATTCCTGATACAAAGATTATACCCAGAGTACTTATCTTCATAAAAGTACTTTGAAATTTATTTGTACAAAAAGCATCTTCTGTTTCTTACATAAGATAACTCCTCAAAGACTATGATTAGCTGTAACAGAGAAAAATGATCAGGAAACTATACACGCTAATCAACAGAAAGAAAATAAAAATTGTTGAATAAAACTGAAAAGGAGACGCTCATAGGAAGGGTTTCAATGCTTGTTTTCTTTTCTCAATAGAGGGCAGCCTCAAAACAGTAACAGCAGGCAACAACAACAGCAGGCAACAATAAATACCATTTAACTTAAATCTTTGGAAAGTAGAACAAAGCTTTCTCAGATCATTCCATCGCGCCCCCTACAACACTGACTGTCACTGTTTTCATCAGGTTTGTGTAGCCCTTAACACGAGCCCGTTAACTACCACCACGACTAATTGGTCCACTTAACTACCATGATCTTGTTTAAAATAGGGCATATTAACATTTTTACTACACTTTGTGCGTTTTATTAGGCAATGGAAGCATAGAAAAACTGACATATTGGAGTCAGAAT
This sequence comes from Recurvirostra avosetta, assembly GCA_004023745.1. Lineage (NCBI taxonomy): Eukaryota > Metazoa > Chordata > Aves > Charadriiformes > Recurvirostridae > Recurvirostra > Recurvirostra avosetta. Next base: position 43,545 of record SAYO01025468.1, read on the forward strand.
CTTTATTCCTCTCTCTCGTAAGAAAGATTGAAAAGAACTCCATGGTGCAACCATTCAACGCTGCATTTCCCAGCGTAAACATCGTTTCCATGACCTTGAAGAAAGTATATGTATTTAAAACATGTGTGCTAAATAGGAAAACTAATCAGTATTTGTAGTCAGGGAGGTCATAACTCACCAACACTTGATTTTGCCAGTGAGTAACAGTATCCAACATTTTCTCTCAGGAAAATGAATACTACAACTGGAAATGGAAATATTGATTGGGAGCAGACAAGACATACATCGCTCCTTCACTGGACTAGATCAGAACACTCTCTACAAACTACGTACTACATAATGATCTGTTATCATATGTTATTATCAAATATGGTCAAACATTTAAATTCTACACTCGTATTGCCACATAGACAATGCTGGTAGCTGACAACGGTGTTCATTTGTGTATTCTGGCCTCTTTAGCAACAGCCCATAAAAGATGGGATGAAATCACGTCACTCAAATGTCTTCCACTGCTCTAGCCCCCTGCCAGCCGCCTTTAATTTGCTCTTCTGCAATAGGATTTTGTGATAGAAAGTTATTAAATCACGAAGCCCATGACTTCTTTGTCTTGACAGCAGAATAGACTAAACGACCTTGGCTAATTTCAATGAGCCACATCATGCTCTATTAAGGCAAAAAGATGGGGAAGAGAGTAATATACAAGAAATTGGATATTTGGATGGTGAAATGAGAAGGACATGCAATGAAAAAAAAAAAAAAAAGCAAAATAAGCCTTTCCCCAGACAACTATTTAATCACTAGCAGCTCTGTTCCAAAGCAAAAATACCTACAACCACCTTATTCTAGTGCCTACACTTTTTTCTCTTTTCTGTCTTATAACCACAAGGAAAAAGCTTGATGCAGAAAGCAGAGCGTTTGCAAAGGGAATCATTTTGCATGTTACCTGATGGTTTCAGCAGCCCCACTGGTAGCTCAGGAGCACTGTGAGATTTCTTGGGCGTTCAAGAATTCAGTAACCTGATGTGACACTTTGTACATCACCGTCTTAAAGGATGACTGATTTAAAGCTTGTCAGAATAAACCAAATGAGTTTGCAGGGATTTCTTCTGCAGGTGTGCACTACTTCCAGAAACACTTTCATGAGAAAATGGTGGGAACACTTATAATTCTAGACTAATTTAGGTTTTCTTTGTTACCTTGTTACACGACGTCATGAGAATGAAAAAAATAGGGGGGGGGGGGAAAAAGTAAGACTAGGATCTAAATGTAGCTCCATAACTTTCAGTTTTATAATTTTGCCTCATTCTTGAAAGGCTTGAAGTTTCCATAAAATTCTGAAATTTGTATTTTCCCCTCTGGTAAACAGTACTTAAAATTTCCCAGTGTTCCAGCTGTAGAAGTGCCAGAACAAAAACATGATTCAGTAATAGCAGCTTTTATCTTCGTCTTATGATAACAATTCATTCAAAAAGCATAAACAGAAAAATAATACTCTGATTATAGGCTGCTACAAACATACCAATTATTCGGCCAAATCTTCTGTGTTCTGTGGGTTTTTTAATACTAAATGACCCAGAGTTTGCCTTTGTATATTTTATTAACTAGAGATTATGGTTCAGATCACAGTTAATAAAGATTCAAATAATCTGAAGACTTGGAAGGATTCTATGAGACCTGTTATTTTCAGTCAAAATACCAGTTTTCATTAAAAAAGGAAGTATCTCAAGTAACCTCTGTGATCTCTCCTAGATTTTCTTAATCTTAGTTAACCGACTAAAAGATGTTGGGTTACATCTAGTTAATATATCAAACAAAAATTAGAAGTTATTTTCATAAGATATTTAGTCTTCTGAAGGTGATGCAGATTCTCCTGCATGCCCAGGCTCATCTTGTCAAGAGTGCTAGGTAGGCAGACAGGTAGACGTGCAGGCAATTACCCTATCTATAATGACTCTCCAAATAGCAAGGCGCTTCAATGGATGTCACAGTCTTGCAATTGTGATTAATTTCAGTAGGAGATGGCATAAGCCATCTGAATAATCAGTATTTCAGATGGAAAAGATATAGTCACGTTCTTCATGCAAGTCCATCTTCAGTGGGGAGCTGCTGTGATTCAGAGCCAGGAGGAGCAATGTCCTGAGCTCCGACGAGCCCTGGTCCAGCGACTCCTACCTGTCACAGAGTCGGGATACTGCCCAGATACTACTGGTAGCTAATCAGTAGCAGCAACTAGAATGAGAGAAAGCATCCTCAAGAACCTGCTCAACTCCTTGCACTTCAGAGTATTAGCACAAGTAGACTCCAGGGAAGCCCTACAGCACTCCTTCTTTCCCCTTCCCAAAACCTCGGCTTGTCTGTCCTCAAACCAAAGAATTACGGAGCAAAATCCATGTCAAGGCTGGGACAGAAGTCTATTTAATGAGATCCCAATGTACTTTACGGTGAATGTACCCATTGGAGAAGTGCACATGCAGACTGTTAATGCTGTTACTATTTTGTCTTGTCAAGAATGACGGATAAACTTGCTGCACTATTCCTACTGCGTAGTACAACACCGTCCATAGAAATGCAAAGGATACTGCAGTATAATGCAAAATATACTTAAATTTTAAAGTCAGAGCATCAGCATGTAATTAGTGCCTTCACTGGGCTCTTACCTGGGCCTCTTAATTCCATGGCAGTTTTGCTTCTCTGTAACTGTTCCAAAAATGTCCCATTTTATGATAAATTGGCGTAAGCCAAAGATATGCAGAGTATTTGTGGTAGCATTTTTTTCAGTATTCTTTTAGTATTTTCTGACTGGAATATCCAGAACTTAATAGCTTATCCTTTAAGCTAGTTACATGAAAAAGGACATTTCTATATTCTGTAAAAGTGCTAGTTTTCTATAGCCCTAACCCAGAGACAGACCAAAAACTAAGTTTGGCTTATCACCTTCCATTTTTTGCCATATATATTTGAACTACTGATTTATAAAACTGTACAGATCACCTCTGCAGCCCTACAAAAAAAACAAAAAAAACCAAAAAAAAACAAAACCAAAAAAACCCTTTCTAAGATTCATGGTGATTGCAATTCTCTAGAAATTATCTTAAGGATATATCTAATCCTTTCCCTACTCAGGGCCAGGTTACTCTGTCTAATCCATAACGGATATTTGTCTAAGCTGTTCCTAAAGCCTTCAGAACAAAATGAGGTATTTTAACCTTCAAAAGACCACAGACACAGCAGCTGGAGCAAGCTGCAGCCATATGACGCCTACTTTAACTGACCACAGCCAGACCCAGTCCCAGTCCCATATCAGCAATGCCCCCAGCGACCTCACATGGGACTGGGATGAAGCATGGGAAGGAAAGACTTAGAGCTAAATAGTTCAGCTTGCAATAATTCGGCGAGTCCCCTGTGGCAGAAGACTTCTCAGCTCATTGCATGGCTGAGCTTTAAAAGTGGCTGAAAACGCAACTGAAATCAAGGCCTTGCTCTCAAAAGAAACCTGAAGAACTGTGTTAAAGAAAGAAACTTAACTCGCAAGAGCAGCTCCAGATTAGTCCTCCACCAGAACTACTCAAGCCTGGGTCTAGTCCTGGCATTGGTAAATTTTATCTGAGCCTTTTCAAGCCTCCAAATAGCTGATGGGCACCAACTCCCCCATTTGGCAGGACTGGATGGTGGTGAAATTATCCGGTGAATCTCAGCAAGCTGAACAGCCCCAGCCCAAGCTTTATAGGAGGGTTTAGTATATACTCTGATCCCTTGCTTGTTCAGCATCTCTAAAGCATTCTTTAATTAGTCAAAAAATAGCAAAGAATCCAAAATGACCAAATACAGACGCCTTATCACTATTGTATGCTGTGAGTTTCAGTTTCAGTGAACTACGCACCCCGTCTCCTCTGAAGGACATTGAAACACATAATGTGAAACAACCATACATAATAAAACATTTTTTATTTCATATTGCCACAACCCCTCCTGAATTTATGCATTACATTCACCAGCAAAAATGTGTATGTGCCTGAAATAAAAGATGATGAGACAGGAATGTCATTGTATTTACTACTATTTCCTTGAAATTTCACATACATTACCATTTCACACTGCAGATACGATCATATTTTTACTTGCCCAGGGATAGGTGCAGGCCTAAATATATCTCTCAAAGATCATGATACAATGAATTATCATATGAATGTTAAATTTAGAGAAAGAAATTAGAATAGTTCCAGTTACTGAGTGCTTATACTCCATTAGTTCTTGAGCATTATATTAGAAGCTTTCACTCCTGTGGCGTAGTGACCTGTACACTGAAATGGTCTTTGCCGTGGTCATACACCCCACACTTCATAACGTAACTTCTTTTCCTGGTGCATAGACCGTGACTTATTTACACAGCACTATCTGTGTTGGTAGCAATAAATTATTTTAACATAGACAGCTTCGTGACCAGCTGAGTCATTTGCAATTAAATATTTAAATCTGCTATTATCTTCTTCAATCAAAAAATTTCATATGAACAATGTTAACTAAATTATCAGAATGCCATTTTTGTTGCTAATATCAAGTAAAAGGTTTCTGAAGCAACTTTGCAGGTTTTGGCCACGCAGATGAAGGAAACATACGACTCGTATGTTCAGGACTTTGAAGAACGTACAACAGAATGCCTCAGTGGTTACATTGTTCTGACAGATAGAATAGGGAGAATAGAGAATAGAGAGAATAATTGCAACGATACTGCATTCGTACCAAATATCTAATAACACAGGAAGGTATCATAACGACACATCATTGGCAGTTGTTAGTATCAAACTACATGATTATAATGTAAAATTACTATTTTCTATATTCTTTGGCTTTGTTGATAGAAATGTGTCCACTAATCGTTTCAGGAACAGCCTCTAATAAGCAAGTCAAAACACGTAATTGCTACAAAAGTCAATATTAATGAGTTGTTAACCATTTACTAGATGACATACTGGGACACAAACTTTAAATTCTTAATAAAATACAATATAAATGAACTTCATTATCTATGTGTTCTGTGTGGTTTAGAGCAAATGTTTGTTTAGTACATTTTACTAAATTCTACGGTAATTTATTAGAGCAGATATTAATTTTACCATTGGGAAGCTTTCATATTCATATATGATAATAAAGAAAGGAGTGGGAATCAACATGAACCTTATAAGGTGTATTTGTGCATAAATTAAAAGGGCATGAATAAAGATTAGGGTTTTTATGCGCTATCACATTCCAAAGCATACACTACATCCACAAAATGCTACATGTGAAAAACAAACATACTTAATTTACAATAACATAGGATTCTATTTTTAGTCTATTTATTTTTCTGATCGATCGTTCATCTCAGTGGCCAGTCCGGCCCAAACCACACCACCATGAATCTCCTAATTTAAAGAGTTAAAATACAATCAAAATACAAAACGGTTATAATACAATAATTATTCAGCACTGGAAGTTCTCAAACCTCTGCCATTTAATCCGGAGTAGTTTATACAAATATATGAATTATTGAGGAATATACATTTAAAGACTTCTCTGAAAAACACTCACCTGCAACTTCAGAAAGCTTCAGTATAGGCCAAACACTGCTTTGGCCAGTTTAACGTTTGGGGTTTTTTGGATGCTGGAACCAGTGCTAAAATCAATATGCTGACACAAATTTTGATTTTGTGTAATGCTCATTGAACAAGGACTACAAAAGAGCAGAGCCTTCAAGAAAAGAAATTATTCCTGTCCCTGTGAATAAGAATTGTCATTTTTTTGTGACAGCCTGTATCCTCACCTGGTTATATAAAAATAACTACTTGCAGTTTTGTGAAGTCAGCAGTATTACACTGATTAATTCCAGCTGGCTTTTCCTATGCTTTTTTTTTTCCTTTTTTTTTTTTCTTTTCTTTTTGTTTCCATAGAGCTTATTTTTGGTGCTTGCTTAGATTTTACTATGACAGTTCTGGAAATCTGTTCACATGAACTTTTAAATTCTATTTTAACTTTCTGAACAATACCCTTAATTGTATCTTTTACTGTATACTGTCACATTGGATAGTAGCAGAAGCCCCCGGACCTATCCCTGAGTTTCTGGTTTTGAAGATGAGGTCTGTTGAGGTTCATCAACAATCATTTGCCTAGCAGTAAAGTCTACTGACTACCAATACCTGACATGTTAATGACTCACAGTATCCAAGATTTGGGCTTAATATGGCAGCCTTATAACTATCCCCAAGGCAGAACTTAATAAGTCGTCTGAGTAGTAGAGCTGAGATATTAAAAAAGTTGACCTCCACCAATTTCTACTTAAGATTTCTCATTGCCACAATTTGGTAAATACACTCTTAAACAGTAGATTGTAGGAATAAAATCCCCTCAAAAGCAAGTCCTCAATGCAAAAAAATGCTCATAGCAGATCGGATGTATTTTTTCAGTGTTTTTCTTCGGCTTTTTTGTTTAAACAAAAGTTACAAGGAAAAAAAATATTCTGGCAAACAGTGTGCTGCCCAACCTTTGCTCCCTAAGAAGGGGTTTCCTCATCCTTCTTTTGGTACAGCCATTTCCATCATACAAGGTTAGTAATCATTAAAGACAAAGTCTGAAAACCGGTATGAGATTTTTACTCACACTCGCTTCACATAAAATATTTTTAAAATGAACTTGAAACATACATTAAAATACGCCTCTATCAATCCTTTTTTGTTTTACACGTATTCCCAAGAATAAGAAAGTTCTGGGTTACTTTGAACTCAAAAAAAACCCCAATATAGCAGAAGACATAGGTTAAAGCATTTTTTCCTCAGCAAATTTACTTACCCCGGCAATGTACTCCTTCGTCATACCCATCAGAGCAGTCATAAACACCATTGCAGAGCTGGGACAAGTGGACGCATTTGTTTGTACCGATGCAGCTAACATAATTCCGGGTACATTTGAAGTCTGCTTCCTCAGGACCTAAAAAATACACAGAAAATTTCTTATACATATTTTTATATCTACAACAAGGCAAAGAAAGTTCCATATTGCATTTCCATTTTAAAGCTAAGAGCAACACTCCACGTATTAGTCTATTTTGCAGATTTTTAGTGCATTCTCATTGCTGTGTTTACAAGAATTAAAATCACCAAGAAATGATTAGTGCAATTAAAAAGCAATCAGTGGGTCAGAGAGGATTATTTCCCCAAAATACAGGTGGTTTACAGATGCTAAAATTAAGCTTTGCAAACATTAAAAAGTATCATAAAATTTTCAATTGCCTTATGAATATCATATCGCATCGAGTCATACCAAGAGTGATAGGTACCAGTATTTACATTCACTGTTGTGTTACGTAGATAATTTTAGATATTTGTGAAATTACATATAAATGTTACATATTTATGGCTGCATTAGATCAGAGAAACCGTTCCTCCAGCTCAGGAGTCTACCTCTGAAACTGTGCAGTACTGGATGGTAGGGAGAGGAAAAGGATGCTGGGGAGAGGACAAGGATGCTGGGATTTTTGGGATACCATCCCGGCTGCAATCACTCCCTGTCGCCTTATCACCGAAGTGTTAAGTGCAGGGATTTTTGCAGAAGTTCAGGGGTTTTTGAGGATCTCTCTTGTTTACCTCTTAGAGAGGGTTCTGACTGATAAAAAAAACCAACAAACATAATTTCATATCATAAAGACTTTGAGATTTGTAACACACTGCAAAGAACATGCATGAAGGGTTTAGCTCATTTAGAGGATGAATCGTAATTTATACAAAGTATATGATTAGCTACACGGAGACTGAAGTTGTGGAAATTTTTCAGGAAACAACTTAAAGCTCCTCGATCGCATGTGTTGGAGCCTTGAGTGTGTGCTAAACTCTGACAGCTTGTAACAGTCCTCAAGGGAAATATAGCCTAGGACGCACTGTGCTCAAGCGTAATATGCTTTCACCTTCTTCAAGGCACTAACTCCAAGACGAAGGACAGAAATCACAGGCAGTAGCTGAAAGCTCCCTTCTAAGTGGGAAAATATCAGCTTTGGCAGATCTGGTCTCTTGCGGTCAGGAGGACGAAGCAAAGGAGAGCTCTGGGGGGAATTTACAATTTTTAAACAAATACAGACAGTTGTTAGCCCAGCCTGCTAAATAAAAATCATAACTTAAAAAAAAACAAAAACAAACTTGTCCCAACTAGAAAACTTTAATTAAAAATTTCCACTGCCATGCTACGTGCCAGGAAGCTGTCCACCTTTTAGGATGGGCACAACAAATACCAATTTTCAGCATTTTACAATGCATTTGCCTGTAGAAGGGTATTCTTCTATGCAACTCTCATTAGCACAGGGAAGGCGCTCTCCTTCCCCAAGCAGAGCAGGCGCCTGCAAAGCGTACGCGTCCACCGCGCAGCAAGGCAGGACGCGGAGCATCCTGCTTCCCTCCTCTGACCTTTCCAGCTACCCACCTTGCCCCGACAAAGCCACACCAATCATATCCTCGATGTACCACTCATTAACAGAAACATAGCACGCTGGTACTAGGGATAAAAAGGCAATGTATATGGGGAGGAATGTGCTCTGTCTCAAAGAATTTATGTGCTTCCAGGATCAAAAAAAACCTTTTTTTTTTTTTTTATTATGGCCATATGCTACACACAGTTTTTCAAGAAAACTGCATTCCTAAGCTATGGATAAGGAGTCTAAATACCGTTTGAACTCAAAGAATATTCTCACTACGCTCTAGGTTAAATACCAGCTTAGCAAATATAGAGGTATTAAAACACTTCACAAAGGGTATACTTTTCGTATATTTTCCAGTAAAATATAGGAGGAAATTAACAACAGAAAGTTGAGAGATGATTACAACTTATCCTAGATGTTAGGATTTCAATACCACGGTGATAAGAACCAGAGAGGTGTGACCTGGTGCTGGCAGAGACCCCCGCACCACGCAAGAAAAGGAGGGGTGGGGGCAATGCGGGTCTATGCCCTTCCCTGGCAGCACGCGCACTGCGGGGGAGATTGTTTTGTTGGGTTTTTTTTTAGCTTGGACTTTGGGCATTTTACTCTTTTTTTTTTGTTACCTGGAGGTTAGACGCTTCATCCCATGAAGCATCCCATGCACATGTGCACGAAAAGCTGGGCACAGTACCTAAAACCTCCGGCAGTGGCCAGCATTCCTCCAGGTCTGGTTTAAGTCTGCAGAGCTTTCAAAGAAGAACGTAAATAAAGCAGCTTAGGATAGCCAAGTGCTCAATGTCAGGTAGGGCCCATAAAACTGAAAGGTTTAATTTGATTTGGCCAGCTCACGAAAGACATGCACCTGTTGGAGTGGGTCCAGAGGAGGCCACAGAGATGATCAGAGGGCTGGAGCACCTCTGCTGTGAGGACAGGCTGAGAGAGTTGGCGGTGTTCAGCCTGGAGAAGAGAAGGCTCCGGGGAGACATTATAGTGGCTTTCCAGTCCCTAAAGGGCCTACAGGAAAGATGGGGACAAACTTTTTAGCAGGGCCTGTCGCGATCGGACAAGGGGTAATGGCTTTAAACTAAAAGACGGTAGATTTAGACTAGATATAAGTGAGACATTTTTTACACTGAGGGTGGTGAGGCACTGGCCCAGGTTGCCCAGGGAGGTGGTAGATGTCCCATCCCTGGAAACATTCAAGACCAGGTTGGACGGGGCTCTGAGCAACATGATCTAGTTGAAAACGTCCCTGGTCATTGCAGAGGGGTTGGACTAGATGACCTTTAAAGGTCCCTTCCAACCTACACTATTCTATGATTCTATGATTCCAATTTCAGCCACATCAGGACTCGAAAGCACCTAAAATTTAACAAAACGAAACTAATTTTCTGATTTTACATTTATAGCTTGTTTATTCATTGCATTGTAGCAACTGTGAAAAGAGTGTGAGGAGTAAAAAAAGATCTTTTCCTCTGAAACAGAGAACATTCATTAAGAAAACTTAATCTGTGAAGTATGTAAACCATGGCACTTGTATTACTCACATACAAACCCAGGGTTGCTAAAGGGCTTTCAGCGTCCACAGGTACACATGGTAACCATACTTTATCAAACAGATAACTGAAATCTGTGACCAAAAATATATAAGCATTTCTATTTCTCTTCTGAATTTAATGAGTGAAAAGAATGAATCTCTTAATTAACATTTCAAATCTCAATAGGACTGGACTGATATGCTCCTGTCTAAAGATTTTGGGATTTAATTTTGATTTGATGCTTCTTGCTATTAAAATACAAGATCCCTTCAGGACACAACATACCGCAATTTTAAATGCATTATCTAACTTAAAATCAGTAGTAGGGGAGCTTTCTAAATTAGACTTTTTGGAGAGGGAACAGTGTATAAGGGGAAACTGAAATATGCTCCAAGAAGTATTACTCACATTGTTTTGTTTTCAAGAGAAATTTTGTGCACAGCTTGTGAAAACAAAGATTAAGTTTAGAAGTGATTATCTTATTCATGTGATTAAGATAAATTCATACGTACTATCTGTTTCTTCACTAGCATGAGGCAACTCGACTTACAAGTGAAGATGAACTTCAGTCCAAAAAAACCCTATTTTATAGAAGACTTGTGCCTTATTTTGTAGAAGACTTGTGTCCGCAAAATCACACTAAACAGTAACGGGTCTCAATCATCCAACAAGGTCAGTGGAACAAGACAGCATGTCCCAAGGCCTCCCTGCCCACGATCCCGACCACCTTCAATGAATAAAAAAATTAAGCCAAACAAAGCTGCATGTTGTGATGCCTTTGAAGCAGCACATGCGTTTCCCACTGAATCCTACCCAGCTGCTGCACATTCTGAAACGTCTAATGCAAATAAAGAGGAGTAGCTTTTTATCTCGTTTCCTCCTCTTCCCTCTTCCTTTACCAGACAGCCATTTCTGACAGCGTTATCAAGTCAACTTTGGGAAAAGGAATTTAAAAGTGTTCTTCTTCAAAATAATCTCAGTGTATTTTACATCAGTGCAAGAATGCTAAGAATATAAAAGACGGATGGTGTCTTTTCTTCCCTTCAAAAACCACAATAATTCCTAGCCTTGCCAGTCGGTGGAAAAATAGTCAGAGCTCCTGGCTGCAATGATGGTAATACACCATCTCGAGGTTTCAAACACTCCTACTGGGACACTGCTTGGAGGACGAAGAGGATGGAAGCAGCGTTGTTCGTGCAGTGCTGTGCACCTCAAGAGCCTCTGGCTCAGGAAGCGGAATATCTAACAGTCTCCTTGGTGCAACTGTCTCTTAACAGATGGCTACATGAGAAATGGTGAAAAAGCTGAGCTGCGGAAGGGTGAGCAGGGGCTGTGGGGGATCCCCCCGGGGCTGGCAGCCAGGGCCGTCCCACCCCAACCAGCGGGTGGCCAGGGCAGCTCCAGCCTGGGACATCGGGAAGCTCCGCGGGGCTGAGCCACGATGGGTGGGGGTGAGGATCAGGCCTGGTGAGACTACCAAGGTTCGACGCAGCCCTGGGAGGGCCAGGCAGGGCCAGGTGGACAGATTACTGCTTCTTTCCCCAAATTCTCCAGAAGGCAGGCTGTGTCCAGGAGCAGACAAGCTGAAAAGAGGACAGCGATTCATTTCAGATCCAGATTTCTTTGGCTGTGGAATTGACTGGGATGACCACGACAGTCACAGTGTGTCAAGGCTCACTGCACCTTCCCAGCATGTGAGAAAGCACGGAAGAAAACTGCACTGTGTTTTGGCAATACCTGTGCAGCGTAGAGCAAATCCAGCTGAAGGCCCTTCAACCAAAGTGCCTGTGCTTCAGTGGGGGTTGAGAAGAGGACAGAGAGTCCTTGTGATATCCTCCAGCGGGAAACGATAGAATCGATCAAACACAAGCTCTGGTTTCCCACCAAAGAAGCATCGTGAGAAAGTATTAAAGGCCGCTGTCAGAATTAGCAGAGACATTTTACCATGCACTTTTGACATGGTATCTCTCGAACTTGTGCTTAACCCAAACTGCACCTGCCTTGCTTCAGGCTCATGCTATACCAAATTTCAAACTCAAGAATGGAACTGAGAAGCTACAAGCTGATTATTTCCAGTAGTTTTTGTTATTATAAGCAATATACAAGTGTTTATTAGCAAAAATTATGGCTGAACATTATTTCATTATGTATATTTCCTTATTCTAGAAACATTCCCTGTAATTTAATGTAAATTAAGGTACAACTTTGTGTGCTAAGTATACTAAGGAGTTACAAAGTATGAACAAAAGATATCTGCAAAGACTGTAAAGATAGCCAGACGAAAGGAGACATGCTAGGGTGCTCAGCACAAATTCAAGGTCCGCAAAAAGTTATTAAATTACAGTAAAACACACACACTCACTTATTGCAAATTCATTAAGAGATGCTCACATTTGACAAGTCTTACCAAAAAAAAAGCATCAAAGCTGCTACTTCTGAGTTTATTTTTTCACCTTTGTCTTTCTCAGCCTTTTTCACCTTTGTCTGTCTTTTTTACGAAGCGTTTTTTCTTTCGACTTCTCAGGTAAGTAGTCAGACTTTTAAATAAGAGACGAGGCAGCCAAATGCGATACATCCCTTTTACATCACTGCATCCAATTTACTTGAAGACCAGCAATTTCCTAGCAGCTCTAATCCAGGGCTGTCCTCAGCCACAAGAAACAATTATACCGAACTGTGGGATGCCTTAAAAATTCCCATTTGTGTTGTAGATCGGTGACTCACAGATCCATCCTGCTCTCCTAAGTGTCTTAACTGAGTCAACCGTCTCCAGAGTGAGCAGTTACCCTGAAAAAAAACCTTATTCCACTGGCTCGATGGTCTTTGAATTCAAGTCTTTGCAGGCGCAAGGTGGGAACCCTGGAAAAGGTATTTTGTACCTTTCCAGGTACAAAAGCACCAACACAGCAGTGGATAGAATCTGACCCAAAGACAAAAATGATAATTTTGATGCAAATAACAGAGTTGTCAAAAAATGTCCTTGCTGTTCTGACTGAAGCTGTTCTGACTGACACATTCCCTAGAGAAGTTTTGGTATAGCAACTACCAAGGTCTTCTCTGCAGTATTATCGAATGAAGTTGATTAATGACTGTAATTAAGCCAAAATAGCCCAAAGTTTAAGAGGGAATAATCCACACAACTTTTAGGATCTCTCTGGATAAATACGGGCTTAAGTGAAAATACTCCACTATGGTACAATACAGTATGTGGCTTATTAAACACACATATAAGATTGTGAGACCAGTTTCTCCCCATTAACTCGCCTCCACAGCATTGCTGGTACCCCTGTGGACTCAGAGCGCGGTATAGGATATTTAAGATTGCAGAATTGATTAAAAAACTTAATATTTATTCTTTAACATAGCTCTTGGCAACAAAAAGCAGCCTGCCACATGCAGCCAAAGTAACATGAAATATCTGATATATTTTTAAAAGTGTGAGAAGCCGTCCTCACAGGGTGGCTTTTTTTTTTTTTGTCCAGTTCATCACTGATTACCAGGGATTTTAAAAGTGCTTACCTTTTGTAAAACTTGAAATCACAACATCTTAAAGTAATGTTTCTGACCCTGCCAAGAAAAGATATACTGTACCTTAAAGATATTTAAGGTTTATGGATAAATTATGGCCTTTAGAAGAGGTTGCTTTTGTGGGAAAATTAGAGATTAACGGAAAAAAGAAACTACACTTCCATGATTAATTCTTTTTATGTTAAATGTTTGAAAACTTCCAAGAGGTTGAACACTATATATTAATTTCTGTAGTTACAGGTTAATGTGTAAAGTGTAAACTAAACACACATGGTATCCCATGGTATCATAATTGCTTTAAAAAGTAATTTTTTACACAGACTAGATGCACACTTTTAATATCAAGACTTTGAAACACTAGGTTAAATTTATGGAAATTACTTAAAATCTCTACTCTGGTATCATATATATATATGCAAAGAAAGGATTTAATATTTAATAAGGATTTATGTATCATAAGTAACCCCTTATTCATTGCTCCTTTTATCCATATGCTTTATTCAACCATGTAGACTAATAATGAATATAAGTTTGAAGTCACCTTCAATTAAGTCAAGTATTCAGATGTCCATGAAAGAAGACTAATAAACACTTACAGTAGAATGTGGACAACTGAAAAGAAGAGGAAAGCAGGCAGTGTGTCGTGCTGTTTATGGCAGAACAACAGCTGTAATGTCTGACCTCACAGACTTTCTCCAAAATATTTCACAGAAAGAATAAAACCAGTGGCAGCCAGTAGGTTTGTGAGCGTGCAAATGAATCAATATACTCCTAGTGTGTCCTCATAACCCATGACCAAACGTAAAAGGAGAGACTGCTAAAGACTGCAGAAAGCAACACTGAAACAAAAAGGAACAAAAGAGGAAATGCAGAACTTTGGAAATCAAAAGATGGCATTGAATCATCACAGCGTGAAAATCAGTGATCTGTACTAACGCACAGCCCTTACATGTCTGGCGCCAAGTGTCTCATCTCTCCTCTCCCTTCATAAACAGATGAGTGGGGACACAACCAGCGCTCTGGTATCTGCCTCCCTTTTCGAGAACAGGCTTTGGCTCACTGTGCTTTGTAGAGGGAGAAGAAACACGGCTATCCAAGCCAAAGTTTTCCAAATCCAATCAAGGATTTGCATTGATCTTAGCCTGTGCTTAGAGTGCAGATAGACAGTCACTGAAAAACTCATAATAATAATAAAAAAAACAGAAACACATTGAAATTCACTTCCAAAGGATGGTTTCCAATTTTGTGTGTTATTGTAGACAAAATAGTTCAAAAGGTTGTATCTATCTGTAAAGCTTAACAAGCCTCGTAGTGGCACAGAGAACCCCAATTTCTATCCTCCTGTGAGAGGCTTTTAACATCGACACCAGTGTTATCTACAAATGAACTCACAGGTGCAAAACACCGCATATGGATCTGGGGTTTATGATGCTTTACAGTTGCCTGTCTTTTCCTCTTTCTCTGTGTGTTTTCGTAAGTACTAGAGAAAAGCAAACAGCAGACAGTCTAAACCTAATATTATACAATAACTTTAATTGTTTAACTACTTTTTTTGTTTAAAAACACGAACATTGTTTGCATACTGCCATCACCAGGACTCTGTCAGGAGCTCTGTTTGAGATGGCTCTCCAGCAAAGCCTTTCCCTTTGGCTATCTTTTTTCTGATCACTGCTTTCTGTGTGTCAGACACTTGCTCATCTTCGCTACACAGATGTAAATAATTAACGGAGCCACAGGACTCATCTGTTCTACTGTAATGCAGCTGATAGCCACTGGAGAGAAATAGAAAAACTGTCGAAGGTTGCACAAAGGCTGGCGAAGAGGAAAAAAGAGGTAGAGGAAACGTTTCTGAAACAGCTCAGCTTTGAATCTTTATCCAAAAATTCCTCTGGGCACACACGGGCTGGGACGGGGCCAGAGCCAGAATCCACCTGCCTCTTCGGGTGATCAGGGTGAGAGCAGCCACCAGAATCGGGACCCGAACTAAAAGTGACTTTTGCCTAACATAAATCTACCTACTAAGGCTGTAAAAGCCACGGAGGTAATCGGACTGATAATAGTAAAATCAGCTCATAACAGCAAAATCCACCTACATTCCTAACTGCATTTGGACATTTTGCATCCAAAAACTACTGTAAATAGAAAATTCACTCGGCCAAAGGGAGAAAAGACCACCTCCTCAGCCAAAACCCATCTAATAAACAGTTCTACAAGACTGCAGTAATTTTTCACTGAACAGCTCTAAATATAACCATTTCTGGACTGAATAGCATGACAATGTGGTGATGGTGATGATGATGATTATTATTATTATTGTTATTCTTTTAAAACAAGGTTCAGGGTGGTCAGAGAAATCAATGGGCACGAGGGGAACACCACCAAACCTTACCTGCCCACCAACTTTTCTGCAGCCTCTCTAGTTGGAGAAAAAAAAGCAAAGAACAAACAATGGCAGAGCCAAAGAGAAGGGGAGAGGAAATGAGACTGGAGTTGCCTGGAGTGTTCCAATATTCTTTCCAAAGAGTTCACACACTGTGTCAGAAGATTAATGTAATAAATCAATTAATAAATATATAGTGCTTAAAGACTGCCACACTGCATCAGAATGAAAATTACTTTAGAGGAGAGGGTAATGCAGTACATAACTGTACTTTATAGAGGAACTGACAAGGACCTAAAGTCCGAAGGAGAAATGTGTTTTAATGGGATTTGTTTTCCTTTGCGCTTGCATTTTTTCGGATGTCAGTGAAAATGTCTCCATTGATACCAGCAGCAGGGCTGCATCTTTATGCAATAAGGCAACAGAGTGTACTTTGCGATTCACACATTCCTAAGACATTTCAGATTATAAAATTCTGGCCTTTACTAAAGTTAAGGTAAATGTCTTAATTTTTGCCTATCGCTTAAATCAAAACCTTCTATTCTATCTACCGCTTCATTAGATGCTGGAAAACTCATCTTGTTTGTTCATGTTATCTGACTTCCATTGTCCCAGACTTAATAACTATCTTTGTGTTACGGACTCTATAAACACATGCATATATACATATATATTGTGCCTTAAAAAAAGCATATATGTCCTACTAGCGTGTTAATATGGTAAATCACACTTTCCCATTCCCCATTCTACAATACCCTTGATTTGTGAATATAAATATTAGAAATGGGTCTTGCACAGTCGTTAAACCTCTGATTTTTCTTAAATATTCCTAAATTTCACCCTTAAAATTTTCATTTGAATTTGCCGTAAATGGAAAAATGTGACCTTGTAAAATTACCTAGTATGGAAGAAAATGCATTATCTCAGGCAAACTATCAAAAAAACCCCCATCTTTGCAGTCAGAAAATACTAATAAAAATATCTAGCTGTAGAGAAAACAGGTTGGTGTTTGGAAGCAAGAAGAATGAAGAACCCACAAGAGGACACACATAGCACGGACTTTTCCTACAAATCAAGTCTCTATCTTTCCTTGCAAAACTCAGTGTGACAGTGGTGTTTGATTAAAAACAACAATAATATAATTCTCACCATTATAATCTTCCATCACAACTGCCCGGTACAATATAGTTACACATCAATGAGTTTTAGTATTTTTATATACTTACTCAATGACCGCCGTTTCAACTTGTGCAGTAAAACTTACCATATAGATAACAAGAGACAGAAAATTTATGTTCTTTGCTACAGTCCCTAAAAATTAAAAAGCTAAAACACAGTTTAACTAAGCTCTTGCATGTAGGATGCGTCAGAATATAAAGGAAGGTCTTTATACATAGCTATATATAAGCAAAACCATGGCAAATTTATATTCCCTGGTTATTTTTGGAGAATGGATTTGCAAACATTTGTCAATGAAGACTGTAGAAAGAGAAGAAAAAAGAATGCTCTGTTTCCGGGAAGCAATAATAATGAATATTCTTTGCATTTGCAGAGACAGAAAAGCTTTGCTAATGAATATTTTTGGTGATTTACTATAACACACTAAAGCAATACTTTATGATCAATGAAGTAAAAAATGAATATTGTCTCATGTAGATGGTCATTCCTCATTAGTTATAAGGAACCTACTTTTAATTTGGAGATTTTTACTTAATTAGTGTCACACATCTCAAGGCTGTCTTGTGTCAACCATTGCAATATGTCTATGGGCAATACAGAGCAGGCTGCTAATAGAGCCTTAGTTTGAGAAAAATGATCATCAGGTGAACAAAAGAAGTGTTAATTACTTCCACAATTAAAGTACCTAATATTGTAACACAGCAACACTTACGTTATAGATATTTACATATCCAAAGTGTATAAATGTCAATGGAAAAACGCACGGAGATGTTCTTCATAGAACACTATAGTGGTGTAACAGAACAGCTGGAGACAACACAGAATACAGTATCTGAATCTCTGCAGCATACCAGCTCTACTAGACATTATAAAAATGTGTTTGACTATATTTACACACATCACCCATATATATATCCCATTTTATCATATTGCAGCTCAGCTCTTCATTAGACTGCAGAAATTCTATTAAAATAAGGGAATGGTAGGAGTTATTTACTGGATCATATCTGTAACGAGCTCCGGAAATTTTGATGGAAATCCTTCTATGGCCCACGTCTTCTGAACATTTATGCATCCACGCACAAGATCAGAAATGTCTATGGATTGAGACAGAATTTACTAAGTTCATGTTTGCAGCAGCAGAACTGGAATCCAAACCCAGAAATAGTTCTCAAGTCACAAATAACATGAAATTTCACAGGGTTTGATGAGATTTATAACATGACACAAGTCTTTTAAAAACAAGAAAGGACTAAAACATACACTGACACCTTGACTTTTAAACAGCAAAAAATGAAGTTTCCATCTCGTTTGCAATCCATTAAGGCTTTTTAGTAGATGACATCAGTATCCACATGCATGTTTTATTTATGATTTTGGGGTAGAAATTTACCATTAAAATGTATAACTGTGTTCTTATAACCACATGAAAATTTAGCTTAGAGGGCCAACATTTTCTAAGTATTTGAGCTTTTTTTTTTTCCAAAAAAATGTTATTAAATCTGCATTACTTATTCATTTTAAAGATTATCTTATATGTTTAATTCAGCTTTACTGCAGTAACTTAGAAATACATCTCATGCATTTTTAAACTGAGCTACGTAGTTTGCAATCATAAAGTTATTCATTTTTATTTTGTACACAGACACATAAATGTAAATTACATCTAATTAAAATACATTGTGTGACTTGTTTCTTCTCATGCACTCACACACTGAAATGATGAGAACCAATTTCAATTGTTCTAAGTACAAAATTTAACACTATAAAAGATTTAATCAGGTTTGTTGGAGTATACACTGTGCCAAAAGGTAAAAATTACAGGGCTTCATATCGCATAGACACTGAGGGTCCTCTTTGATTCAGTATTAGCCTGTAACCGTAAACTGATCTGGAATGCCTTTAATTTCAAACAAAAAGTAACATATGCTGCAGTGTATATCAAAGTAAAGTTTCCATCTCTCACAACATATCCAAGTCCTTACTTCCTTAGAAGCAAACACAGGTGAACCAAAACTCATATGGACAAAAAAATTAGAACAGCTGGGAAAAAAAAAAATAAATTGAAATCCCATATTACTTGTAGGAAATGCTAAACTAGCAGTTCTCAGAGACTTTTAAAAGGCTTTGCAGTGTGATAGGTACTACAATCCAGAGAGAAAATTAGTTTCATATGTTTACCACTACAAAATAAAATAACCTTCCTCCCCCATTTTTGTACTCCTAGAATAATTCTGAAGAGGCATTATTTAACATGACTCAGCCTTGACTGTATCTTTTTTCACAATACAAAACCCAAAGTGTCTTCAGTTAACAGCACGGAGGAAGCAGACAAAGAGCCCACGTTAGACACAAACACAGTACATCTTAGTGAAGAAGCCAACACTCTCCAGCCGGATCTTCCCCCAATATTGGACATGTACTAATGAAATTCATGGGAAGGTTCCAGCTCATTCAGTTCTGTTCCCTTGGAAAGAAGATTTTGCTGAACTCAAGACCAGACCACCTCAGCTGCGATCTAATACGAACACCCAGAGAAACGATCCTTATCCAAGCAACTCCAAGCTCAGCAACTCCTGGAGGCTTCTGCTGGTGCACAGGCAAGACTGCAAAGAGCTGCAGTGCTCACGGTTTGTCCAAAGCGATGCTTTAAAATGACAGTTTCAGTGTAATTCTGTATAAAAATGTTGTTTGAAACAAAAATTGGTAGTTCACCATTAAAGTAATAGTCCAGCACACTGGAATTTCCAGGAACATGTGCCTGGCTGGTAACAGAATCCTCACCAAGAGAAGGGGCCAGGAGCACCAAAGTGGTCAGTGAGAAGAACAATTTCATACCAAGTACAGAGGAGAAACAGTGGGGAAAAAAAAAAAAAATACTATTTGCCTGCTGAATTCTGGTCCCCAATGAGAGCTGCAGAGACATTTTTTCCCTCATCAGCCAATAACACAGTTTTTCAAAGTGGAACATTTAGACTTTTCATTGCTTATAATGTATGTTAAGCTTTCCACCATGTCCTAGAAGAGCTGAGCGCTTCAGAGGACTCAAGAGGAAAGGGAGTCCAGAAGCACAGGGGCTTTGGTAGAGGCAAAGGGAAGTGAATGGTAATACCTGAATGCTAACACCTACCCAGCACTGGAAAAGTTTTGCTTTTCGCCTTTTCCCATAGCTGGCAGCATTACTTCTAAAAGCAAGTATGCCATAAAACTGAGGAAATGATACAGTTGCACCATGAAAAGTCTGATCAAAATCTGCTATGCCTAAATGTGAATGATCATTACAATGCGAGTAAGAGCAACTCATGCAAGTCTCAGGTGTGACTTATTCAAGGCTTTTCTACTTGGCAAGGCAAGCTGTGAGGAGAGAGAAGCGAGCCACCTACACCCAAGAAGGAGCTTAAATAAGGAAAGAGAAGTAATTGGGTTTTGTACTTCATCTTGTACTTCATGAAGGTAGATGCCCCATCCCTGGAAACATTAAAGGCCAGGTTGGATGGGGCTCTGAGCAACCTGATCTAGTTGAAGATGCCCCTGGTCATGGCAGGGGGGTTGGACTAGATGCCCTTTAAAGGTCCCTTCCAACCCAAATGATTCTATGGTTCTATGATCTCTCTTCTCTTCTCTTCTCTTCTCTTCTCTTCTCTTCTCTTCTCTTCTCTTCTCT
>SAYO01025468.1:138210-165801 GCA_004023745.1 Recurvirostra avosetta
CAAGATGCCACCTAACCCCAAAAAAGCTTTTGAAAAGAAATCTTGCTGATGTGCCAGAATCACAACATTCAGTTCCTATTTTGCAAATGTTTGCGAACAGCAACATCAGATATGGCTTCCACAAAACGTCCCATTGTCCTATTTCTATTCCTGCTCCAATACTTACGTAACTCTGTTGACTTCAGTAAGGTTAAGAAATATGTCACTACTTCAGGTTTTTTGACAACTGCCTGCCCATTAAAAACACAGACTGCAATTCTGAATGCTTTCCTATCCCTTGTATTTTTTTGCCATTGCAGAGATGAAACACACCCTTTCACATACGCAGATACTTGAAACAGATTCTGCAAACGTTAAAATTAAACTACAATAACAGGTACTCATGAACACAGTTTGCTGCTGAAAGATCTGTCTCAGAGTAGAAAACATCGTTAAAAAAGACAAAAGCATGAACTGGCGCGAACGTGCCCCTGCCCATTGATACTAGAGGCTTACCTTGTTTTAGAGACCTGATCCTCGGAAGGAAGGAATGGATTATTGACGGTTGCAGATGAGGTGTTTCCGAAGGCCGTGAGGCCTAACAGTTTGATCTGAGAGAGGCCTAGCGTGCTGGCATCCCGAGGGCGATGGAGACGGAGGCAGACAGCTGAGGCAACTTCAGCTTTTACCAGCTGGATTTTTATATACGTGAGACCACTTGTGATAACAGGAGTTGACAAAGGTAACATATTGACACCATCTGCGCTTATTTCAACAGATACTGATGAAGGGCAAGCTACAGAGTAAGATAAGAAGGTTTAATACTATTTAAATTCTGTACTGGTTTGAATTTTAGATGTTATAGATGTATCCCTGTTAAAGATACAGAACGAGATGACTGAAATGATCTTAGGCAAGCACTACTACAAGAACTGCAGCTAGAGTATTTACATGTGTGATGGTATATGTTAAAATGCAAAAGCATTTTGATATATGGTATATACAGTTTATTTCAAAGACTTAAGATGAAGAAAAGTCCTGTCAGTGTAAATGCCACGTGTTTCCCTAGCAGGGCTATGACAATAAGAGCTGAAAGTCTCATGCTTTATTTCATCCACCATACAAAACTATTTTGCCTGAAGACCCCTGATGAATTCACATTCTCACTAGGGAAAGTTTTGAGAAGTTTGACAAGAATTTTGGCATATTTAAAGTTAAAGCCACAAAACATGTATTGAGCTAGAAGAAATCAAGCAGAGACAGGGCCTCCCATTCTCAAGGAAAGCAGAATTAGGAAGCTTTTCAACTTACTTTACAGGCATTCTTCAAACAACCTGTCAGCTTTAGTTCCTCTGATTATACTCTTTGTATCGTTTCTAAATCCTACCCTTCAAATTTTCAAACCAACACCAATGTCAGTGAATCTACTTACTGGCCAGAGAGGCCAGGTGAGGCTGGATGTGGATCTCCTTGAGCAGCACGGCTGCGGGAAGGTGAATCGTGAGGTCGCACCAAGCTTCCTCGGGTAAAAATATGTACGACCATGCAGCAGACCGAGCTCGTCTGTGGGGAGGAGTAGCCTGTAACAGCACTTCAGCAGGCT
Source organism: Recurvirostra avosetta (assembly GCA_004023745.1). Classification (NCBI taxonomy): domain Eukaryota; kingdom Metazoa; phylum Chordata; class Aves; order Charadriiformes; family Recurvirostridae; genus Recurvirostra; species Recurvirostra avosetta. Next base: position 139,793 of record SAYO01025468.1, read on the forward strand.
GGGCAGTGGGACTGCTTGAGGTGATGGAACCTTCAAAACAAGCACCATTAACATTGATTATTAACGTTTATTAATAAAACCCAGATTAATTTACAACCTGAACTGTGCAAACACTTTTTTTTCCTACCTCACCTGTTACGGATAACATCCTGTGTGCAACAATGACAACCACTGAGACATTTTTCTTTTACGCTTAGACAATACGCAGTTTACACATCCACATGCAGATGCACGTGCTTGAAAATTTGCTAAGGGACACTTGCTACCAAAATCCTAAACTTTCTATCAAGAGTTCATTATGAAAAGGTGCAGGTTGAACAGTATGCTTAGAACTTGAACTCAGTTAATTCATAGTTAACATAATGAAGGCTTTAAAGGTTAAACAACTTCACAACTTTGCAAGTCTGCAAACCTTTTTCTTTGAAAAAGTTTGTTTCACATGAAAACCTGTTTCTAAAAACGGCACCAGAAGCCAAAAACCTGACCACAGCAGCTGCTTATTTTTCTAATCTTAGCGTGTGTTAAGGATGAATTAGGAAGATGTAGGCTATGTCTTCTTCAGCAAGTAGTATGGCACAACAAGACCAGATTTGTGCTGTTCAAACTACAGGTACTTCGAGTGTTTTAGTTTTAAAGTAGCTCTAGCCTGGCCCCATGACTGAATGCCCAGTAGCAGCTGGAGGTGAATTCCCAGACACATTTTGATAGATTTTCACCCAAATGAATTGAGTTCATCTCTCAGAGAACACTACATGATGATAATCAGAGTGTAGTAAGTGAGGACAACCAGAAGGTTAATTTCAAAAGTACACTTCTGACTGAAAGTAAAATATTAAGATAGATGCTCTCATAACAGAACATCAAGAACTGCAGCACTTTGCAAGTTGGGAGATAAGGCATGCAAGAACCCACCACCATATAATGCATAAGATTTTTCTACTTCAAGTAATCAAGTACAAACATTTGCAGGATTCTTAAAATTTACCTTTTAGAAATTTGTGAAGAGCAAGGTAGAAGATTTCTAACAGACCCCTATTCTGCCAAATAAACCTCTTTTCTTCTTTTTTTTTTTTTAAATTTCACTACTTTTGACACTTAAATTTGAATGACAGGACTGAATAGATTTCTCTCTTGTGCAAAAATTTTTCTAGAAATTTTTAAAATAATCCTTTCTTTCTTCCCTCTTGACAGTGAGGCACACTGTATGAATACATCCATGGGCTACGCTAGGCTAGTGGACAGCAACAGAAAACACTAAGACACAAAGGAGCCTTTATAAGATATCAGAGTATGTCTACATCTTAAAACATGTTTTAGTTAAGTGGCAGTCACTGTATTGATACCAACAGAGCACTGCAATTCTAACATTCATGCAGGCAACATTGGAGCAATTAGGTATAAGTGTGAGAGCAGCTGCAGCAACATCAGCCCTACGCTCCAGCTTCTGCTGCTCCGTTTGACCTAGCTTGGGCTCATTCTGTGTCATCAAACTTTGCTATGCTTCTGTAACAGATCCATCAAATCTGATGTCCCTTAAGTGAAGTCAGTGAGTCTTCGTGTGCTATGGCATCTGGTGGGTTGGAACTGGCTATCCTCTGACGAAGGGGAGGAGGAAGGGGCTCACCTTGATGCATGACTGCATCAGATACAGATCACTCCCTTTCCTTCTTTCCTCTGTCCACAGAAGGTCTTATTACCTGCGGAGGAAGGGCTAACCTCCTCCCCCAAAATCTTCTTGAAACACCAAGAACCCTTTGTTTAGAAGACTTAATAGTATTGCAACATTTGACACTACCACAATATTTTTTGTTAAGAATATGATAAAGATTCAAATCGATATTAATGTAAGAGAAAGAAGTATTACTTACCCAAAGGCGCAAAATTGTGAATTCCTTCTGCATTATCAGGCTCAGAAGCTAGCACTCTAGCTTTCAAACTGTTGTCTGTTGCTTTGGTGGGACCAGAGTCAAGAAATTTCATAATAGTCGAAACCATACTTCTTGCTGTGTTAACAATAGCTCTTGTGCTCGTTACCATGTTGTTACAAATAAGCTGAACACCACCTGTGTATAACGCGGGCAGAGAGGAAAAGAAACAACACTGTTCAGAAGCATGCAATAGATTCTAAGCAAGGAAAGGCCTACTTAGTAAATTTGTTCTTCCAGACACATATCTGTATTCCTTATTTAAGCGCTTAAAAAAAAAAGACAATAAACTTTTTACTTGATGCAGGTAAAGAGAAGACATTCTTACCCATATCATGGAAAGCCTTCAGTGCCTCACTTGTATCCAACACTCGTAAAATGAACCAGAGCAGTGGCTCAGATAACTGACAAGTGGCTAGAGAACCCTAAAGAAAAAGTTAAGAATTACACAGTTTCATGTAAAATTAATATGACAGAAATAAACATCAGTCTCCCCTTTTAGTAGGCAAAAATCCCAGAGAGGAAATGCCACCATAGCTGACCTCTCTACCACGAAATAGCAATATCATGCTCCATATGGCTCACTCCTCCATAGAAGTCTACAAGGAAAAGATCAAACTACGAGGGGTAAGCAGCTGAAGGGGAATAAGAATATTGAGCATTTAAAAATATCCACTAATATGAACACAATAAATGCGTTTCCCACCTGAACACAATCAAACATTCAATCTATCTTCAAGCCTTCAGCCAGGAACATTCACAGGAATGTCAAAATGTCCTTACAGAAATCCTCTCTTGCCCTCTACCATGGGCAATGGAGGGAGGCTCCCCAACTTCAGCACCAAAGTGAAGTGAGCTTGGAAAAATGTTAACATTTCTTTTACATAGCACTAGTTCAGTTTTCTGAGCTTATTATAGGTTACAGTATTAACTAATCAATAATTCCCTTGAAGCACAGCAGACCTAAGGGAACCTACCTGTCTTCCCATGTACCCACAGGCCATGTAGGTAAGAATTGGCTGAAGCATCACTTGCACTGTTGTTGCTTTTTTACTAAGCGTTGTCAGGATAGTGAACAATCCATCTCCAACTGATATTGCATCTAAGCCACCATGAAAGTTTTCATGTTTAGTGAGATGTAAGCCACTCGCACCTTAGTGAAAACAGAAACAGTTCAAAGGTGAGAAGGTGAGACCTAACAAACCATTACAGCACATAAGAGAACTCAAGGATATTTAAATTTCTTTTCAGTGAAACGTTCACATGGATTTTACAAACAGGCCAGTTTTCAGGATCATATAAACTACTATTAGTGTTCCCAGACACATGCTACTTTCTTTACAGTATATATGGGAAGACTTGACCCAGGAATTCAGGGAATTTAAATCCAATTTTAGATAAGACCATACGAATGACTATAACTAGTGAAGGAAACAGAAGAACTACAAGGACTGGAATCAATCCTAGCCAGACGTAACTAACAGGTGTTTAAAATTGTTTTCAGATAACAGGAGTGCACTTGTGCTGCCAAAAAACCCCCAAACCATTTACCATATATATTTCTATCACAAATACCTCTCCCAGAATTCTCCTTCTCAGTGGTACAGCTCAGGATTTATTCATGGGGATTTACTGAATATCAATATTCAGCAATATTGCTTACACATTGCTGAAATCGAGGATGGAAAGCAAAAGAATAGCCTTCCCAAGGAAGAGATTACCTCCATAAATACAACTATCTTACAAAGCATATCACATCAACCTGGAAGAGCTTTTAAAAGCGGTTTCAGATTTGAGTGGGGAGAATGGATGAAATAATCCAGTTCTATTTAGAGAAACCAGAGTTACACTAACAAATACTAATAAAAGTACTAATAAGTACTAATAGATACTAATAAAAAATAACGTGTTCAAGCGATGTTTGGAACACGCCTTCCAAAACATTCCAGCAAGAGAACTGACAGCTGCAGTACTTTAATCACATTCAAGCTATCAAGAAAGAAAATATTGTTAAGCACTGGATACATAGAGACAGACAAAGAAGAGTCTTAAGATTCAGTCTCCGCATGGTCTAGAAAAGTTAAATGGAATGAGTGATGGAGATGAAGACAACCAAAACAGGTTTGCTGTGAAGCCTTTGAGGCAAGCAGGAGGGGAATACTGTTACTTGTATGATTTTCATAGTCTGTCAATGACAAATAAAACCTAAGGAAATAAATAGATAAAATGGTCATAAAAGAAAATCCAACAAATGTTTTAACTTCATGTGACAACTGAATTACTGAAGGCCACTCTGTTTCCTGACCAGCTGGCTCGCCAGGTGCAGTAAATTAACATTATTAACAGATTTTGACACCAGAGCCACTACTTATTAGTACACATCTGCAGGCATCTTCTTGTGTATCTTTCCTGGATAGCTAGCATGCTGCATTAGCTATTATGCATTAGCTATTACTACTGTAAGCTGATAACTACTTTTTGGATCGTATATATCCTTGGCTGTAGTCTTGGACAAATGTTTTGTTCATAGAAGTTGTCTGGAGAGAGCTTAGTACAGTTCTTCATGAAGGAACTAAAACCACAAATAGCTGCATTATACCTTCCCAAAATACACATACAAATTAGTTTCAATAACCTCTATTAAAAGACCTTGAGAAGAACAATCCACTGAAGGGATCAGCTGGCCCAGTATCCTGAATTCAATGAAAAACATTTTGAAACAACACTGTCTTTCCAAATTGCCTTTTTAAAAATGCAAAACAACTGCTGGACAGAAATCGGTGGTTTAGAAAGACATCAAAGTTGAGGAGAAGAATTTTTGAATTTCACCCTAAAGAAACACATACTGAGCACAAACCATCATTCCCAGAACGAACTTCTTTCAGTGTTCACAGCGTATTTGCAATATGACACTAACTACCCAGAGTAAAGGAGGAGACATTGTGGAATTCATTTCAGGAAGGTTCCAACAGCCCAATCCAGACTTGTCAAATCTTGCCTGCTGTTTAATTTGACTACTGGAGGTTACTACTTTTTCCTCAGTTGTTTTTATGCCAAAAATGAACGACTGGTCTAACATTCACGTGTTCTCATCCAAGAAGTATACTCGTTTTTGATAACAGCATTAGTTAACAGTTTCACATCTGCTTAAAAGAGACTAGCACAGAAAAGGCCAGAGGTACTTTCTTTGAAACAAGAGAATTACTACAAAAAGAACAAAATTTTACAACTATTACGCCTGAAATGTAGTGCAAGCTCTTTGCCTATCCTCCTGCAAAACGTTTTTCCAGTTTTGCGCATGCAGTAACATTTACAGTATTTCAGTCAGTGGTTTAATTTGTGGAAATAAATTCCATCTTATCATCACAGCTCACAAGCAAATCACAAAGACTATCTCTGAGAAAATGCACCTTAGGTACATGTCTGACAAACAGCAGCTTTGCTGTTCAAAGTATCATCAGCTTCCTCACTTGTTTGTAGCAGGAAGATCCCACCCACAAATACATGACTGGACCTCCCAGAACATGATACTAATGACATTTCTGCTAAAACAGAGGAATAGAAAAGGTTATATATTCTGTGCCAGGGCCACAACTGTGATTTTTCTTTTTCAGGAATGACTAAAAAACCAGAAAATTATGCAATACATAGAGAATAATTGAGGTAACATGTCTATAGTACAAACTGAAGACCAATCCTAATCCATGCATAGAGGCACGCGATGGGCACAGAATAAAATAAAGGAAATTCCATTTAAACATAAGAAAAAGGCTTTTCCACTTCAAGAATGATTGGACGTTGTAACAAGCTGCCCAGAGCAGTTGTGGAATTTCCACCCTTGGGGAATTAAGAACCCAACTGGACAAGGTACTGAGCAACCTGCTCTCTGAGGCACACTCTGAGTTGACCCTGCTTTGTCCAGGGAGGTTGGACTGGACAATCTCCAGAGGCCCCTTTCAATAGTGACCGCTCTGAGATTCAGCAAATTCAAATGCCAAATGCATTGCTGTTTGGTTTTAATTAGTATCCTGCCTCATGGTAGCTTTTTTTCCACATACCTGTTCCCCCTTTCATTTCTTATCAGTCTCTTATTTCCTGTCATTTCTGTGGCACAGTCTTTTATGTATACACCAAATTTATGAGTTTGTAGAAGTTTTAAGTGTTTTACCAGGCCAAAAGATGTTCCGTTTTATTTCCAAAATACCTACCAATAATCATTGCCATAGCGCTGCTGTTACACTGGCCAAGTGCAGACAAAATCTGGCTCATAATTTGTTGGTTGGCTAACACCAAATCTGCCACATACGCAGTTGATCCTTGAGTATTAGGGTTGCTTCCATTGCCATCTTTGCCTCCTGAAACCTTTTCTTCATCAGACACACTGTCTGTCGTACTGCTTGCTACTGGAACACGGGCACTATATTCTCGGTTACTGGAAAGCGGCAGTTGAACTAAAATGTTGACCAACTTTAACAAATCAAACATAAGTTGATCCCTTGTCATTTCTCCACAAACTGCTTTGGCATCACCTGGACGGATAATATTGGCAAAAAGCCCTCCAAAACATGCTCGAGCACCCACAGAGCTGTCTGAGCCGCTGCGAGACATCACTTTGTCCGAACATGTAATGTAATGATGCACAAGGAAGGTTATAGACTCAATTACTGCAGAAATAGTGCTAACTGATACAACTTCAAAATTCTGTTCCAAGGTAAATTCCAAGAGTTTCACTTGGGCATCCAAGGGTCCCTGGCCCGTCTGGAAAGCACCCCTGAAAGGAGAAAAAAAAAAAAAAAAAAAGAAAGATATTTCATTGTTCCATATTAACAAGTTAAACAGGCTTGGTTGTTGTTTGGGTTTTTTTAGGCTTGATTTTTAAGAACCAAACAGCACACCAGATTTTCAATAAATAAGAATCCAGCCATTTTCAAAAATGCATGTTGAAGCACAATCTGATCTTTCACATGAGTCAAGCACTTGTAACTTTTTAATATATGGGCATTACACAGCCTGTAGAACCTGCTCATCCTATCACTTTCCTGATACCACTAAGGATTAAAGTTTCTTTTGAAAAAGTCTAGGATCTTATTTTTAATCATTCAGTTAATTTTGTAGGTGGCTTGGAATACAGTTCTGTTCAGTTGTGGGTGAAAAGTTCCATATGTTTGCAGGGAAACTTCATGGGAAAAAATCATCTAATACTTTAATATCATTAGGATTATTTGTTTTCTAAGAGGAAATCATGATGGGTTTTTTCTTCCTATAGTTTTTGTTTTGTTTTGTTTTTCTTTTTTCCACAAGGTAGAAAGAAGAATGGTCAGGTTTTAGCTATCTAAATAGTAACTATACGTAAGAGCATGAGAAGGTACTCAAACTATCACAGGTTGGTGCTTGCAGGTGGATTGCTTGAAAGATCTCTTTTAGAGAAGTTTATTTTCCCAATTACTTTTACATGTATACTGGTGGACTACAAAACAAACCTTTTGAATCAGTATATTGAAAATAAAACTGGTGCTAATTCTTGAAGTGTGTGAATTAGTCAATGATTTTTGACATATTTGTATCTTTTAACATTGATTAATCTTACTGTAACTTCTAAATTTAAGTACAGAACAAAACAGTTTATGGAAACAGCCCTGAAGAAAATATTTGGCATTTAATTTGTTCTAATAGTAAAATACTGCTTTTCTTCACAACCTATCTTATGCTTTGATCAGACATGGTATACTTCAATAATTACCTGAGGTTTTAGAAATAACCATCTAAACCCTTTTCTGGTGCTTCATCCGTTTTATGACATTCAGTCCCACCTTCAGTTTGCCTCAAAAAAACCCCTAACACATTTCAAAAACTATCCTTTCAGTGGTCTCATCAACTTACTTCAAATATTTCAAATGCAGACACACATTCCAAGATTCACTGTGAATTAATGATTTTATTGCATTATGACATTTCTTGTGTGATTGATCATCAATTTAACCTGGTAAACACCACTTGTTCAATTTACATTACTAAGGTAAAATCTCCTAGAAAAGGCCAAAACTGTTTTCTATATGATTAAAAAATAGATAATACCAAAGTGCCACCTACTGGGAAGCCAGAAACTGAGGAAGCTCATCCCTAATTATGTGAAGCCTATGTCTGGGAATGAGCAGAACGTCAATACCAGAAACAAATGATAATTCCTCACGTACTTCAGACCAAACAATTGGCACATTTCTGGTGTACCGCTTTACACATAACAGTCTTGTGCTCATTGACCTAGCCCTGGAAAAGCAGAGCTGTAAAAGACAAGCCATAAGCTCTTATCTCTCCCCTGGCCAGTGGCACTCCTTCTCTACACTACTGGGGAGACAAGACATCAATAGGCTCCAAAAGGAGAGCAGGGCAGAGGTTTTCCACTGTCAGATGATGAGAAGAGGGGAAAAAAAAAAAAAGACAAAGCAATAAATATGCATATTACATAAATAGGATTATGCAATCTCGTATTAATTCCTCCTACCATGTTATAAAGGCCATCCATATTATTTTCACAGTCTATGAACAATTTCCAGAATCTTTCATTAATTCAGGCCTCTCAGAATACGTTTTCTCTTTAAAACAGGCAAGCTCATCAACAGTACCCTTATTTTAGGGATTACATTAACAAGGTCTGTATCTTAGCTCTAGATAAAATCAGTCCAACCAACTCTTTAGTGCTTCTATTCACCATCCCTCACACAGGCGGCTATGTGTGGATTCCAGTCGCACTCTTCCATGTGCCAGAAGCAGCCCAGATCCTGCTGGCATTGCTGCAGCAACACCCAAGATCTTCACCCTTACGTAACTTGACAGTATGACAACGTGGGACATACGCATCTTAGTTGTGATTCACACTTGCGCAGATTTTAAAGACAAAGAGGACATGAAAGGGGAAAAAATAGTTAAGATTTACCTTTCTGTTGAAAGTATATGTATTAATTTCAATAGAAATTCACTGAACATCTGAGGACAAGTTGAAGAAAGGTGCACTTGTAATCGAGTAAGAAATTCTTGCATAGCTTGTGTCGCTGTTGGTCCAACCTAGAGGGAAAGGCATTTTAATAAGTATTATAAAAACCTGAAATGTCTTAAGAACATGAAGTGGTATCTAACAACAATGTTTTCTAAGAACAAAAAATTATTATGTAGCTTAATTTGCTTTCTGAAAAATTTTACAGGGTTTTCATAGAATTGTTCTGTATCAATTTTATGAGTTTTTCTATTACTAACTATGAGTAAAAAGCAAACAATTCAGTTCTTTGCCTAAGACTCATTTTGCAGCTTGAGACTTTATCTTTTCAGCAATGCAAACTACTGTTCACAGAGAATACATTTCTGTGCTAGTAAGAATGTTTTTTCACAAACTACATATTTACATATAAGTGCTTTCAATTAATGGCACTGCGCAATGTTTAAGATTTGGAAAAGACTATGTATTTTCTGGAAAATTTTCTGGAAAATGCTGGAAATACCAGGTGTTTTCTGACTCCTAAACTAAGTGTTTCTGAGATACCTGTCAAATATTACATACAATTAAGTTAACTTGGGTTTTTTTTAATCACTATTCACAGATGTTTCAATAACTGCAAAAAGCAAAAAAACATTAGTTGAAATTAGGAGAAACAGTAGACGCCACATGAATTCGGAAAACAGGCCAAAAATAAAAGCGTAATTTTAAATTCTGGATTTTTTAGATATTTAAACTTAATCTTCATTGGCATTTTTATCCTAACACAACAAGATTTCAGGAAACTAACTGAAATCTATTACTTCTTTCATGCGTGCAACTAAGGAATCCTAACATGGAACACATTCACTGACATAACACATGACATTCTCTGTGGCAAGCCTTCAGATAGTTGTAAAAACATACAATCACTACTCAGAGTGTATCACCAACATGAACTTCCCTACGGTTGCTCATCAGAACCAACTAAGACTATAAGAAAAAAAAAAAAAGAAACAAGCCAAGGATATAATACATGAATAATACATAATATGAATAACTCATATTCATGTCAAGTGTATTGAAATTCTATTAAGAAGAGTTTTTCTCTTGTTTTAATTGCTAGTTACCTGTGGACTGTGTTGATTTGTTCCATGAGGATTAGTGCCGGAAAGAAATTTCACTAACACATGAATGAGGTTTGGATCTGACACCAACAATTGGGCAGTACTTTCCTGAGCTCCAATGGCACTACTTGGACCAGCTTAAAAATAAAGACATAAAAATTAAATCTGTAATCTTAAGCATGAAGTGTAAATCAAACATTTATACTGCACATCCCTTATACGTATTTCATGATGTGTCAATATGTTCAGCAAAATCAGCTAACAAAAGCTGCTTACTCTGGACTACCATTTTGAGTGTAGAAGCAATATATACAGACATTTTTATTCGGTTCTCTTTGCTAGTCCAATACTTTAGTAAGGCTTAAGAGCATTTGTTAGTTTGTCAGACAGAGACCACATGTTGGCACATTCAGAGACTTCTCATCATTCACTAAAACTGTCGGGAGCTTAACAGATAAGAACTTTGAGAACAAGAACTAGAATTAAAATACACCCTTTAATGGTCAAACAAATGAGCTTTATTAAATGTGAAGTCTTACTCATTCAAGTAGATTGAATCAGTTCAAAACACAACTTGGGAAAAGCATAGCTATCTAATGAATAAAAATACGTATTCTTATAACATTACACATATCTAAATGAAGCTACAGGTTATTATGTGCTGAAGATGTGATCTCTTTCAGACTATCTCATCATATACAAAAGATAAAATCAAAAGGAAATGATGCTCTGGTACCAGAGCTTGGCTGGCATCCCTTCAGATCCCAAGATAAGATTCTTAATTAGGGAGGCTGTTAAAATAACCAAATCCTGAACTACTTGCTAGTCATTCTGTTTATCAGAGTCTTTATCATTCATAATAATTTCCTTAAACTAAGGAAAGTTAAACTAAAGATCCCAACCAGGAACAAAACGTCTCCGTCAAAAGAGAATTTAAAAAAAAACCAAAACCAAACAGAATTAAACCCTGATTGCTTCCATCTCAGTTGAAAAGCTTTCAGAGCAAAGAATTAAAAGTAGCATTGGAATACACTTGCTATGAGAAGAAATCCTTATGGGAAGATGGAGGGAAAAGATAATTCACAGTAAGTTTTCCCCTTATCAAATACCATTTTATCCTCAAACTGTAAACAGGTTTCTTGCTTTAGATGAATGCAGAAAACTAATGCTGATAGTATTTCTTGTACAGCCATACAAACTGTTTTGCATTGATTTATTAACACTAGTAGCGGAACAAGCCTGTATGGCTATGACTGATGGTATGGCAATAACTGGAGCTGAATAAAAGCAAGAAAGCACCCCACAGCATTCCAGTTCCATTGTATTGTAGACAATAAGCCTGCTCTAGTTTACATTTGATAGTGCAAAGGATGAAAAGGCTAGGTCTTGTCTGGGTGGGGGACAAGTCTGTAAAAACTAAGGGCATAATTTCACAGATTCTCTGAAAGAAAAACCTGAACATTTCAGAACAACAGGGAAGCCTTCCATTGCAGGATGTGCCTTGGAAACATCAGTCTGGGTGAAATGATGAAGTTTATTTTCCCCTGCTGAATCTGCACCCTTGAACATTTACTTAAGTAAAACATACAATACCCTGATTTTCCCTAAAGAAAGAAAGAAGAAAACTAGGTATGTAGGTTGTTGGTGGTTTTTTTTTTTGTTTTGTTGTTTTTGGGGGGTATTTCTAAGTATACCATGATACAAATTAAAAATGAAAATGACACTCAGGTCACTAAGAACACTAACTTGCTAAGCTCGTAGCTCTTGCATGTATACTTAGACCTGTTATATTACTTCATTTTGGAGTTTTTTTGAAAAAAAATTCTACTTACAAACTATTTTGAAATTTAAGACAAATCACTATCACTAAAATTACATTCAACTGCAGCTGATAGAACTAACAGAAATGTGAAGTTACTCTGAATTTCGTTATTCTGGTTTTCACAGTTTTCTGTAACTTTTCATTGTTTCAACGTAACTGCATCATTCAAACTTTGTGTATGACTTCAGTTTTGAGCTAGATGTCACCTGAGTTTGTTCAGCAGTACTGAATATCCAAATTAATTTTAAAATAAGTGTACAAAGCACCCAAAATGTTGATATTTTTATTTGAAAAAGAGACATACTTTTGTGCTTTCCTGCGTTCCTGAATGGTACCTTCATAGAGAGAAGGTATTTCATTTTCTTCAGAGACCTTGAATCACCTATGAAGTCTATAATGATCAGTGTGACAAACAACACTGCTGTTCAATGTTCTTTTTTAAAAAAAAAAGAAAACAAAATCTCCATTGAAACTACAGCTTTCCGAATATGTATTCTTGCATTTTTCTGAACAGGGCACATTTGGGGTGTAGCTTAAAGTCATTTAATTTGTTCACTTGGTGTTTCTTTGAAGGTAACATTATTTTAAAAACTCCAGCTTTTTCCTGTTGTGTTCACTTTCACTTGTCTGTACTGTAACTACTTAATTAAATCTGGCTATTTGTGAAGACTTTACATCTTAATATAAGTAGACATTACGTTAGAACTTCCCCAGAATTGACAGTCCTAGATCACCTCCTCTTGCCAAGCAGTAACCAAGTCCACATGCTAACCTTCAACTCATTTTCTTCCAGGATTAGAAGGCTCCATAGGTTTTCTACTGTTTGATGATAGGGTTGATGCCATAACTGAATAAATCCATCTTCATTACTTCCTATGTTATTTTTCTATTTAACAGCTGAAAATATCACTACAATGTAAAAATCCACTTTGCCTACACTATATTTGTAGTCTGACATGTTTTGTTTGACATTCTAACTCAGATTTCATGATGCATCTACATTATCTGCTCAAAACACTGCTCTCAAACAGTATTTCTGGTGACAGCAATAACATAAGCAAAAGGGCACATAGGGAGAGCACGAATAGTTCTTGCTGAAGGTACAGATGAGTAAATGCATTATGAGAACGATTCGACAGATGACAGCTGTTTACTTCAGAGCAACTGTAGCTCTGAGAAATTTTTCTAAGCCAGGTGTGACCGTAGATTTGCTTCTACCCTTCCTTTACCTGGCATTAAATGGTACAAGATGTCACCCATAAAATACTGATTTTAAACACCATCCTTGCAAAATTTGTCCCTGGATCTCGTAACTAATTAAGGTCGTTGTTCCGAAAAGAAATGGCCAGGAGTATTGGGTTTATCCCTGAAAAGTATCTTGCACTCCTCAGATAAAAGTTTCTGAAGCACAGAAGTTACACAGCCTGAGCTCTCATTCTGAAAACATTTATCAGCACATAATAGCATGGTATAATTAAATAAGAATTTTCTGACCATGAACTGGCCTGCCCTAGACAGTGGTTTCTCATGAAATCCCAACATAGGACAGTTCTGAAAAATAATCTGTCCTATACTCGGGGGAAAAAAACCCCAACTAAAAAGCCTTGATTACTACTAGAGAGATCTGGGATTTTGGGAAAATAACTAAGAAACAGCTTCGAAAATAACATCAGGATAAGCTCTCTAGAACCACCTCATTTCTCACTACAAGATCTTCTAATTCATAGATCTCTTGAAGAAATAGTGACCAAAACTTCAGAGGACAATAGTTCAGAAGTCAAAAATGTTCAAAGAGACTACCCATAGAATGTAAATAGGGCAAGACCCTTATCTAGAATGGATAGAATAATACAAAAAGCACTGCCTTTTTTTTTTTTCTCCCCTCTTTTTTCTCAACTTTCATTTCCTTTCTTCTTTTTAAATGAAAGACTAGGGAAAACGGAACAGTTGAATGTGAACATACGTATCAAATGGCAATAATGAATTTCAACTAAATAAAGAACACTTAAGAAGGAGGTTCTCTGAGAAGGCTCTGAGTTCCAATGGTTTAGAAAAAGAGCCATAGCGGGATTTTCTCAGTGCTAAAATGCCCACCTGCAAAAAGAGTTTAGTGAGTCACCTATGAGTGACTACACCTCTAAGGTGTTTTTCAGTTTCTGAAACAGCAAATATGATTATCTAATGAAGATTATGTAAAGAAGAGGTGCCTTCTTGCTTATTTAAAAGGCTTATTGCATCTGAAGAGTTTTATTAAACCTGCAATCACCTGAATAAAATATTTTTGGTGGTAGTGGTGTTTTTTTCATCAGTGAAGATATTCTGCAAATGAAAACATTTGGGGGCTTGTTGTATTTTGGGTATTAGAAGGGGAAAGAACCTCATTTTATAACCACACACATCTAGCAAGACTAACCTAGGTTATTCCCAATGAACTGCAATTGACATCTTAGTGGTTTAAAAAAAACCCCAAACAACACACCAAAGAACCTAACCATAACCTGTCAATACAGTGAAGATATGTGAACAATTTGTACTTCATAGCTTAAAATATTACAGAATTAAAGAGCATACAAGAGAAACTCGATTCCAAAGAAAGCTGACACGTCACTTACATTTCACCAGTCTCAGAAACAACTTGACTTTAAATTGTTCACTTTCTACTAGCTGTATGTATTTAAAAGAAGCAAAAACCTATCTCTTCTGGAAAGCATGATCTTGAAAATTATAAGTCAATGAGAATTCCTGTGAGACACTGTCTGTAACAGCTTAAGAGACTATTATTAGTCCCAGTTCTGAACTAAAGCACACAGAAACCAAAATTATTGATTGGAGAAGTGCTCTGATGGATCCTACCTTCAATTGTCAAGAACTGAACAGAGATTATTTCACTTCTTAAATGTGACAACTCAGTGCCATTGAAACAGAATATTATCTTGAATTATTAGCTGCTGAGGAATCCTGGCACAGAAGTTACCTGATGGGCGCTCAAACTTATTTAGCTCCTGGTTCCACCAGTGAGTATGGGGAAAGGGGCAGTTAAGGGATACACCTCTGTACAAACATATAAAAGGAGACAGACCTTCCACCCTTTTCTTTACCCTCCAGCAAGCTTGCATCTCCAACTCTTTCCAACTCAACCCCAACCTTGGGCTCACAATCCTATATACACAAAATCCACAGCCCCATTCATATGCTGAAGTGCACCTGCAATGAGTCATAGCAGTTGCTTCTGAGCAGCTTTTCATCCACATGGTCACTTACTGATCTCAGACAGTTGCCTAAGAAACTCCTGCAAACACACAGCTGCCTGTCTGTCAGTGTCAGAGCACAAACACTGAGCCTCACACCACTTGGAAGAGATTCACGTATGGTCTCAGTGGTGCACACAGCATAATTTTTGGAAATTGCTAGTCTACAGTTTCAAATTGGATTGTTGAAAATACGCATGGGTGTTAACTATGGGCATTGTCATCCCACAAATTAGGCCACGTTCTATTCTCAAATACCAAGAATAAGATGGAGGTCTCAGTTTGAGAATATAAATTAAGTCTCTTCCATTAATTTATTCACAGCTCTACTGCAAAAATTTCAGCAGAGTTTTGTGATACTGATCTCTAAACAACATCACAGAAAAGAGACAGAAAGTGAAAACCTGAAAAAAAAAGCGCATCCCAAGAAGAATGATTTGAAATGGCACAAACGAAAAAAGGAAAGGATTCATAAGCATCTTTGAGGAAAACCATGGAGAACAGCTATGTCATCACAGGATGGCAAACTGCTTCACAGAAGTGTGATCTTCAGGTGGCTCTGAGTTTCTTTCTTCCGTAATTACTACCTTTAGTCATTTGCTTGGAGTTAAAACAGAATTTAGAAGAGCTCTGACTTGGTCTAACATGTAGGTTTTAAGAGATTCCAGTCTCCAAGTTCTTCCTATGTGATAACTTCTTTAGCCTTGAGGACAAGGCCACAAAAGCATTCCTCATGATAGCTGCCCTATGACAGTGAGCCATTTAGAAGCTTAATTTCTTCATTTAAAAATTACATCCTTTAATTTCTACCAGTCTTGTGGCAAAATCTCATTCACAAAAGGAGATTGTTTCTAGTGTGTTCCAGAGCAATATACAGAAAGTGAGATAATCTGGTGTGCATAGGAAAATGAAATTAAACAAAACGAAAGCGCTAGATTTCTTTTTTAATAGATTCAGCTTCTAGGGGTTTACTTTCAGGTAGCTTAACGTAAGCAATGACTACTGCCTGCATATCTAGGAAAACATTCCCACCGCATCAGAAAAACATGGGCCTCTCACAGCACCTTAATCCTTCATCACTGCTACCTCTTCCAAGAGTAGAAAACTAAACCCCAAGGATCATCAGCCAGTCCTAAAATTCATTTTTAGAAGACATTGCCAACCTATTCATAACAACATTTTCTTTTACCACTAGGGTTTCGGTTTCCATGGTACAAGCAATTCAAGGAGCCCGCTCTTGAAAAGCCTGA
This sequence comes from Recurvirostra avosetta, assembly GCA_004023745.1. NCBI lineage: Eukaryota > Metazoa > Chordata > Aves > Charadriiformes > Recurvirostridae > Recurvirostra > Recurvirostra avosetta. The sequence goes on from SAYO01025468.1 coordinate 156,132, forward strand.
AGTTATGGAGAACCAACACAAGTTCTTATGTGACAAAGGGAAAATTCTGGTAGTCTTTTTGGATGGGAATTGACGCTCATCTGTACACCACTGGAACAGGTAACATAAAAAAAACCCCCAACAACCAAAACAAAACACCCACAACTTACCATTAAGCTGCATATTTGTCATGAGAGTTAAGCTATGAAGCACAAGGCACCACGTCCGGAGTAAGGTATTAGGATACCATGCCAGAACTGACAGGAAACTAGTTACTGAAGCTGTCAAGAAAAACATGTTTTTCCAAGTTTTAATCTTCAGAGTATCACTATAAATGTCTTATTTTTACTGTAAGGTGCTATATTTATTATTGTTGTTATTATTGTTGTTGTTGTATTTACTTTGTTTTGACAACTATTGTTCCAGGAAATGAGGAAAAGAAACCTAACCAACACTTCACAGGAACTGGCCCACAGAACTTTCTACAGTGCCCAGACCTGACATCTCAGAGGAAGCAATGCAAAGAAACTCCTGGTTTCAAAATGCTCTCATGGAAGTCAGTGGAACAGGTTCATTAACGTTTTGAACTACCACCACAAGGTATCACAGATTTTTTAAACTATACAAATTGCTTTATAGAAAAAAAATAATTCGAAATGTCTTTGTACTACATTAGCAAACTGATGCCAAAAAGTTACAGTGCTTCCCCCCACACCAACTCCCTTGATAATAAAAAGATCACAGGATGGCATACAAGGAGAAGAAATTTGTGAGAGAAGTACGTAGAAGTGCATGTTTCACCTTAGACTAAGAAGTGTCTCTTAAAAAGTCCTCTTGAGATTAATGACGACTTAAGAAATTTGTACAATTTTTAAAAATTTGTACAATTTAATTTCTGAGATTATGCAAATTCAAGGAATGACCTCTCAGTTACATACTAGCTACACGTTTTTCATGTTAAGATAATGAGCCCAAGAGCTCTTTAATAAGAACACAGAAATTATCCCAACATTGATCTTATCAAGAATACTTATTTCAATACTTTTTGCTTACTAGCAAAGATTGAGTACTTAAAAAAAAAAATCTTATCTTACACCTCTTGAAAATTAATGTCCCGTATTTAATGTATTTTACCTTGGTTCAAGGAAATGACAGGTATTCGGTTTGCGTTATAAAGGAAAATATCAGCGCCACTATCTTTACTTCCAGAGGAGCTGGAATTTAGGCTTAATGTGAGCCATAACTGTAAAAGGGATTCAAGCTGAAAAAAGGGAGAAAAAATGCCATTATCAGACCAAACTCAAGTGTTCTTCCAGAACTCCACAGCATAAAAGGTTATCTGTTTTGATTTTAAAAGCCTTATCTACATTCTCAGGTGCTACTGTTTCACTGATAACACACACACGCACACACTCTCTCTCTCTCTCTCTCCTTTACTGGATTTGAAGATTCTGATACACATCATATTCAAAGCAAATTCAGCATAAGTAGCATAATTGATTTCTTCTAAATACAGTTAAGTTTCTCTTAAGAAGTTCCTTCAAACTTATGTTAAAAAAAAACCAGTTTTTACACACTGCTCAGAAATGCCTGTATGATAACCTTACAGCTGTAATACTGATTTGCACGTAAGCTTTTGGAATGTCTCAGTATAGTCAAGTGATGTTTACCAGTCAACCAACATGATTCAAAAGGGAATTGATGATTCAAATGATTCAAAATTTAATTACTGGGAAGCCTCCTTTACTGTCAGAGACACACTGATGCTCACTCTGAATAATTTCCTTGAGGAAAATAACTATTTAGATATTCTGGGGAATCACCAAGGTCCTTTAGCCCACAAGCTGTATTTTGAATGAGATATTTAGAGAACCATTGAGGGATGAAGTCAGCCACTCAATTAAAATATGAACAGGTAGGCAAGCACCTAACCACTGATATATAGCACACATGGCATTCCTTTGTATGTATCAAGAAAAGCATTACTAAACAAATGACTTTTTAAAAAGCATATTTCTAGTTTTAACATTTAGGATCACTGGATAATTCAGGTCGGAAGTGACCTCCGGAGGTTATCCAGTCCAATCTTCTGCTCAAAGAAGGTCCAACTAAGGCGTCAGACTGGGCTGCTCAGGGGTTTACCCAGCTGGGTTTTGAAAACCTCCACAGATGGAGACTGCACACTTAGTGATGCTCTTCACTAATAAGCTAACAATTACCTTTCAGTGAACCTAATAACTTGTTTTTAAATATTAAAATGTATACCCACTTTTTCACTGTAATAAGAAGTGTCCTATTTGATAAAAGCTTTCAGCAGTTTGTCTATTACATTATTGGTACTGTTGTCCATGACAACTTCATAAGCAATAAAGCACAATGGATGCAAGTAACCTGTTATGTTAAGTTGTAAGAAATATAAGAAAAAACCTTCTAAATTTAGAGAGAAATACTACCAAAACATTTCAAAGTTCATAATTCTATACCTGAACATGGTGGACTTGTAGCATGGAAAAGAGTTTGTTGAAGCATGCGCTCAGCATAGGTATAGATGACAACTGTACAATCAACTGGGCATTTTGGTTAGCAGCATGTAATCCTCTTAGCAATGAATCATCTGTTCCACTAGGAGACTGGGTTACTGAAAAACAAACCAAAAAGTACCAGCCCCCCAAATTATTTTGTAGAAGTTGCTAAAAGTAACTTCATATTTATTTCCTTGTATTTTATACTTAAGGGAAAGACACTTATTTTATAATTTACAAAAGCATCTTCAATGTAGTGTTCAGCTAAGTTAGACTATTGACTCCCATACTGTGAAAGGCATACTTGAATGACAGACATCTCCACCTTCACAACAAAACTGTTTGGAAAGTGAGCTCACAGAAATACATTTTCACAGTTCTTGCCAAACAATTATTATAGGAGTGTCCTGGTAACACTATGGTGAGACAAAGAACTGGAACATCTCTTCATACGTTATGGTAAAACTAGCGTAATCAATAATAAACTTCTGGAAAATAAAGTCTGAGGATGTGACTTAACCTACTCCATTATCAGATATTCAACTAATTACTGCATGTATATTAAGGTACCTGAAGAGCTACAAAGAAGCACACCTTAATGAGATGGGCAGTGCAACTCACTGAAAATATGTACAAAAGGTGAGTTCAAAATTGTATTCAAATACTTTCACTTTCATCACCAAACAGGTGAAACTGTAAAGTGTAAAGCAGCTTTCAAACAGCTGAAATTTCACACTGAATGCAAGAATGAAGCTTCACAAAAATAGGAAACTTAACACTCATTTTCACCTAGATCAGAAAATGAAAGCAATTCCTCCATTGTACTATTATGCACTAGAAAGGGAAGCCCGCATATTTCACCAATTTCACAAAATGTCTGAAATATATGTGTACACATAATTAAAAAAGCTAACTAAAGAAATATCTCTAAAGCTCAGCCTAACAAGAAAAATCATTTCTAAGCTGCTTAGGGACTGCAGAAAAAATTAGTTCAAATTTCAAAGCATCATGTGAAGAGAATGATTGGACAACATGTAGTTACATGTAGGAGATGTGTTTGTTAATGCTTGTAGAATAGAATCAGCCTCCAGGGTGGACATCATTTTCAGCATCAGCTCAGCCTGCTGTTCAAGCCCGACTTCTAGACGTGCATCTAAAGCTACACAAGGCAACAAACAGGATAAAACTGAATTATATCAAAGACATATATAATTAGTTACTCTAACTTCCTGTGCAAGCAATATAGATATACAGTCCACATTAAATTGAAAAAAATCTCAGTATCACTAACAAGATTTATTTTTATATATGACAGAAGCAGAATGTAGAAACTTATACTCTGAACTGAACATGGTTCTTATAAATGTGAAATATGTAATTAATAAAATACTAAATTTCTGTGAAACACACACATATTTGTTTTCACAGACACTTTAATATCACCCATGACTAAAAATGCATATGTTTAATAATAATAATAATGCATATTGGTTTTCCTAAGGTAATAGGTCTCCAACAAAAACCAAAAAAGTGTTTTTCCCGCAGCGTGGCAGGGGAAAGCTCAATCACCGCAGTTGAGCAGTACTCCTCCAAACTAAACAAGTGTGCCACCTCATTCCTTAGGGTCGAGCCAACTATCCAAAATATCAGCCAACTGGAGAACAGCTCCCAAAATTTCCTGAAAAAACAGGAATGATTTAAAACTGCCTATAAGTGCGTGTTCAAAAATGTTAGAAAATAAGATTTTCTGCAATGTTAGGTGGTTTTAAATATAAGCCTCACACAAAATTCTCTCATTTACCACAGAAAAACTGGGGCATATAGAAAATATAATTCTTTCCACTTAATGCATGTAGAAATTGTTAACATAATTTGATATGCAAAAGTGTTGAATACAGTACGACAGAAGAGACTCTGAACAGAACTTCAGTTCATTGCTTACCTTGAGAGACCGATACGCTCACAGTTTGTGATCCGTTTTTCTCTGTAGTTACCGGTGGTTTTGCAACTGGAATTCCAACACCTCCAATGTAAGGATTGTAATTGTAGGTGCCATAATCAGCACCCCAGTAATCGTACCAGGTACTGCTTATAGGCTTAAAAGACAAACAAAACAACGAGAAAAAAGTAAACAGCAACTCTTTAGACTGTCCAAGTACAAAAATAAAATTTGTAATGACTAAGAAGAAACACTGAAGTTACAAAAAAACTAAAACCAGAAGATTTGATCCAACAGCTTTAGAAAAATTTGTTTCAATTTTTGTTGCAGTATAAGCCACCGAATCCTTAGTGACTGTCAAAATCCAGCAATATAGTTAGCTGCCTCAAAGATTCAAGAAGCCAATTTGAAGACGTTATTATCAGTTTTTATTCACGCATTTGTACCACATTGTATATTTGGTAGTGGAGTATCACACAGATATTTTTAGAAGTTATTTATCAAGACAAAACACTATATTATTAACAGCACTATTAAAGTATCTTGAAGCCTCAGTGAGGCTCAGGGATTATTTGTACTGGGCTCTGCAAAAGAAAGAGTTGAACAATCTCTACTCAAGTGTCATAATTTAAGACACTTAGAAAGCACATAGATCACAAGATAAAAAAAAGTAATGTAAGGCTGTATGAAGGCAATTTGTGTATGCCTGTCTTTTTAATGGCAAGATCCAATATCAACTGTCATTTTACAGATACAGAAGCAAATCTTAAGAAGGATTAAGAAGAAGTAGCAGTGTTTTTCTGGCTGTTTTTTAAAGGACATCCAATTGGGAAACAAGATCATGAAGATACCTGTGGAGAAAGTAGACTAAGGAATACTGCCAAATGAAACGACAGCAGAATAAAGAAGGAGGGAAACATCAATCACACAAAAATTAAGCAGTAAGTCTAATATTTTGGTAGGGTAAGATTTAAAGAAAAAATTTTACATGATAGGTAATCGGTGGAAGGACATATGAGGGAATGTAGAAAATAAAAAAAAAACAAACTAGTGTTGTCCGAGAAAGTGGTAAGAAAGATAATTTAGGTTAATTTAAATGGGGCTGAAGGTTTAACTTGTTCCACAGTGAAGTAAGTTTTGAAGTTAGTTGCTTCTCTTCATAGTCTGAAACTGGCCTGAGCACTAGCTGCTGCTAACTTTTTTTTTTTAAAAAAAACCACAATACCAGCAGTATTAACTCTTAAGATCAATTGCAGAAGCAAATGGCACTCTACCCTTAATAAAAAAGGACAAGACTAGATCTTATTTTTCTTTTATATTATGCTTTTGTTGTCTTTAATATGTGTTATAAAACATCTTGTTTATACAGATATTATATGCAAAACCAAAATATTTTGTCATCAACCGAGATATGAATACATCTAAGATGTGAACACAATCATTTCTACATTCTTTCCTGTCGTTCTACATTAAGCCTTTATAAAAAGCTAAGGTCTAACACATCAAATACCACTAATAAAGAAGTGTAAGAGAGAAAGGATTTTACTATTTCACATTTAAAAGTTATCCTGAAAACTCAGGTGTGTCATACCTTGAAGACTTTGGCTGCAAGGGGATCTTTTTCCAAATCAATATCCAAAGGATCAATATCAACCTCCATCAGGTCTTGCAGTAATTCAAGGTCAATGTCCTTATCTTTTTCCAAAGATGACAGAGGTGGAGCACCTTTGAATGATTAAAAGAGTATTAATACTACCAAGTACAAATTAGAAAACATGGATACATCATACACTTAATGGATAATTTTAAGGCTTTTACTATTAGAGCTCTTAGTGGAAAAAGTTAATGGATGTAATCAAGTTGCCTTTTTTAAGCAATCAGAAAAAGAACTATTTTTTACTGATCAGATGTGAAACTAAGTTGAAGAATTGCTCATATTTTGCCTATATTTTCAGAAACTAATCATCCTATCACCAAAAATCCTTTACTGATATTTTGATAGATGCGTAACAGCAAAGGGTTTTTTTACTTTTTTTGGTATACATATATACATCACGATTCTGAAATAATTTACCTGTGATATCATGTGTCAAAGGTTCATCTATTGTTTCCACTAACTGAACTGCGGACTGCTGGAGAGAGTCATCAGAATCCACAGCCGAAGCTCCAGCATCTTCTCCCAAAGCACTTTCTTCCATAGCTTCAGCTGCTATAGGTGCCAACAACTCTCCTACGTATTAGATTAAGCAGACAACTCTATTTCAAGCTTTATTCCAGTTACAAATTAACATCCCAGTGTCTAGGCCAACTGTCTGTCTTCAACTAACTCTAAATTCTCTAAGGGCTACTTCTTCAATGGGAGGAGTTCTGAATAATTTTCAAATAATCAGGGTCACATGAATATTAACTTTTCAATGCACAAGTCACTAATTCAGGATTGACTGTAATTACAATTTTAAATTATTACATTTTTTACACAGTAATCTCAGTTTTATGGTTTGGGCTGTTTGGGTTTTTTTTTGTTTTGTTTTGTTCGCTTGCTTTTGGGTTTTTTTTACTAATCTTAGTAGCAGATTCTAACACAATAATAAAATAAGCCCCTAGAACATTAAAGGGAGATATTTTCAAGTGTAATGTACGTTCTGAAAAACATGAACTTAAAACTAACCTGCTAGAATATCCTGCAGCATACAAGTCAGAGAATACTGAGCCCATGCTCCTCCCCAAGAGATGTCTCCTCTGTTAAAGTCAGTTCCAACAAGAAGCAGCAATAATCTTTCCAACTGAGTCTCATTTACAATCTCACATAAATGAATTGTTGGTCTTGTAGCATTTGCAATTCTAGCAAGAACCTATAAAAAAAGGCACAAATGCCTATTCATATTTAACACTATGAAAACACGTAATAGCTTTAATTTCGGTGATTAGATTTTGCTTACAAGTAAATAAATTTTTACTAGCTTTAATTTTAGAATTTTACAAGTGTAACTACATGAAAATATTTTTTTAAAGTTACTTTTTCTGTGCAATTTTGAAGCCATCGTATCGTAAGTTACACAAAAGAGGACAGATCAGAAAAACTACCTCACTAGAAATTACTAGTGCTACTATTTTAACGCTGCAGCTCATTTTTATCATCAAGCCAGCAAAAAAGCAGTAATAGAAAGTTGATTTAATGTGGTCTCCATTGCAACTACAGAGTGATGTTCCGTACTCTATTTACCTTACACACAAATAGAAGTAAATCTGCATGACAAGTAAAGTCCATGGACAAGAGAAAGAGTGCCAGCTTCTGCACTACTGAAATACAACGTTCATGTGCCAATGTAAATGGAAGTGGTTCAATATCTGGAGTTTCCTTTGTTGTTGATACTTCTGTGTCTAAAGTAGAACGAGGCCATTCTGCAGTCCGACGTAAACGTATTAAGTCCTTGAAGTGCTGCAGAAATTAAATTTGAAACAACAGTCACATTTTAAAACTAAAATTTAAGTTTTTTCCCAGTGAAAATCTGAGGCAGCAATAACAGTAACTGTAAAACTTTTAAAGAAAAAAAAAGACAACTAAGAATATATGAGAATCTGGAATGGAATTAAGGCTTTACTGACAGAAATTTGTTTTGGCAGCACGTTATCTCAGGTGACAGACTCATAACCAAATTATCCAGTTCCACACAAGTGCCAATTAAGCCTTTATGTCTGCCATAAAACATACTGCAAATACGTATTTTAGAAGTTTCTTTCATATTTCCACACCTGCATATAAATTACAGTTACCATGAAGCAAAATATGTATAAAAATAGCTAATATGGAAATGTAGCCTTACAAGAATGATGACTTCTCAGTTCTTCACATTAGATAAATCACCAATAATTTCTAACTTTCTTAATACTTCCAGGGTACAAAGTGGCCATTAGCCACCATAAATGGAACTAGTCTGATACTTGGTCAGGGCTCTAAATTACAACCTTTTTAACAGAGCGTCTACAAATTCAGTGGAAGAAGGAAGGTGCTTTTATTAATCCTCCCATCCTCCAAGGGCACATATTTATCAGCTCAGTTCGTTGTATCAGCTACACGAGCAGTCTAAAATTAGGTAACACAAATGCCTCTCATAATCTCATTTAAGTAGTAGCTACTGAAGTAGACCAGAGAAAGAACTATTTACTAACACAAAGGTTTCAGCTTTCTCCTAAATGCAATCGATGTTTTAAGTTACTCACAGCTTGTGGTAACTGAAAGTGATTAGTAAGCGAAGTAGTAAAAACTGCATGAAATGCAACTAACAAGTGTACAGTAATATCATAACTACGTGTTAAGATACTGCAAGGGGAAAACTCTTTATTTCAACATGCGTTTTTGATGCAACATGGCTGCTATGAAGTGAAACTTATATAGCTGGACATCACATTTAAAGATGTCTCAAGGGGGCCACCAGTGGAGTAGCCCCCCAATATAACCTGCTGGAATAAAGCAGAAGATAGTGCAGGAAAGAACAGCTCATGACAAGTAGAGTTAGTGAAAATTTAGGGCTTTATTTTCATGCTGCTGTTTAAATTGTTTCTTGTTTTGGTTCTGGGGTTTTGGGTGTTTTTTTTTGTTGTTGTTTTTTGGTTGTTGGTTTTTTTTCCATAGTTACTGTAAGTTCTTGTAAGATTTCCCTTTAGATTGTCTTTAAGGTCCAACATTCTATAATCTCTTTCCACACACCTACTTTCAGTCATCCTAACAGACATTACTACTTCTGGAACCAGAGAGCAAGTATTTAAAGAGATACGTAAGTAGCTAGAAAGCTTTACACTTTCTTTTTTTGGTGTTCCCTGTAAAGTCCATGTTGCCATCTCCAGAAATCCCTAGATTTTAGCACCTCATCTCATAATCAAAATAATTCTTTAACTACCAAATCTACTCTCAGTATGTGGCGCTTACTGCAAGATGCCACAACTTATGTGGTAAGTACTTTTAGGAAGCTAAGAAGCTTCTGAGAAAGCTCAGAAAACATTCTCAAAAGTCCGGTTTATTAGTTCAGGGAGACAGTCACTGGCATGATTATTTTCTGATTACTGTTCTGGATGCTCTCCTGGTTGAGTATCATGCATAAAAGTTAGCCATATAAAATATTATTTTACATTTCACCGAATCATAGAATTGTCTGGGTTGGAAGGGACCTTGAAGATCATCAAGTCCAACCATCAACCTAGCACTGCCAAGTCCACCACTAAACCATGTCCC
>SAYO01025468.1:179102-196081 GCA_004023745.1 Recurvirostra avosetta
CAGAAGTGTTTTCAGGCACTGCTCACTTGTGCAGATCAGATTATAAATTTGAAAGGAAACACAGGATCGTCTCTTGGGCTGGAAATCGCCTTATGAGACAGCCTGAGACTGAGTGCTTTAAGGTACAAAATCAGGACTCCTGTGATAAAAGCAGCTCCTACACTACCTCCGAAGCCGAAGTCCAAACTATTGCTGCCTCTGGCAAGGCCACCACCACAGCTTGAAGGCAAGGGTAGGAACGAAAGGTCTAAGCATGTTGTTCTAAAATCAGGTCCCTGAACTCTGCACTGGCTGCTGGCCGCTGAGCTGAATGAACTATTGCAAAGGCTAAAAATGGCATATTTGCACACTGTTGATTATATATAGTGAACTAGCCTATTTATACCGACTGTTCGTTTTTGCAGTAATTTAAGCGCTTCAGTGGCTCACTGGACATTTATTTCTAACCTTCTAGGAGGCGTACTAAGGAAAAGAAAACGGAAATACTTTAAAACACTGATCCTGTCTCTGAAGGCTCTGAAATTCAAATGGCCAAGCAAGTCTTTTGATGCTCTGTTTTATGGGCTGTGATCAGGTACCAAGTAAGGAAGTTCAGTAAAACCATGATGTTTTCAAAAAAGCATCACATGACAGCTTGACTGCAACGTTAGGCGTGAACACCTCTTTTCCAAAGCTTTTATTAAAAATCTCAGTGTGTAAAGGCAACACATTAATAGTGTTACTCAAAGTTTATTTCAAGACAATTCAGCAGATGTGCACTTAGCCTCACAAGCACTTGAGTGTGCAGCATAAGACCAGATAGAAGACTCTTCAACATAGCGATCCAAAGAGTTGGAGAATATGAAAGAAAAACTCTTATTTAATTGAAACAAAAGATGACTGGGCTTTCCTTGAATAGCGGGTGTCCCTGACAATACTGATTTACTTAGGCCCCGAGCAAGCTCTGTCATGGACCACTACTAAGACACTTCCCTCCCAAACTTCAGCATTCCCTGTAACACTGGGCGTCACCTCTCCAATGCAACGTGCAGTCTGTAAATCACACCAGCTACTGTGTTAGCTGTTTCACGATGTAAACAAACACGTACTAGATGTTCAAACTCTTATTTGTGTAGACAGGAGACAGCATCCCGCTTAAATTGCATTCAAGGTGATTTTAGTGTTCTTAATTCAAACCCCAGCTAAATCACAGAGCCACCTAATCCCATGATGTTTTTTTCTGTTGTACCTAATAGAATTTCTTCTGTTGCTCAGTCTGAAATTTTCACATCCAGAGTTGTTTCTCAGAAGTTGAAGTTCTCAAACCTCATCTCTTTGGAGAGGACAGCCTTCTGGAATGGTTCTAACTCTCAATTTATTGCTTCATCATATTTTTAACGATATTTTCAGCTCTTCAAGATCTCCATGTCTACAGAATCTAGAAAGGCAATTCTGAGTTCAAGAGGATTTTCTTTTTTTCAAGGTCAACTGCAACCCAATCCCCTTATTTCTACCCTTTCGATACCCAAGGGATGTCACCTTAAGGAAAGAGTGCAAGTTACATAAGGAAGAACAAAGGAGCCTGAGATGTTCCTACCTGTGTTGATTGTAAGCCTCTGATCTACTTTTGCAAAGACGAATATGCTATTTTGGCTATCTGTATTGTCAAAGCCTGCTCTGGAAGGGTTGAGGGGGGGAACAGTTCCTGCAGGGCTGCTTCTCACATCACGTATATCCGGAAAGATAGCAATGTAGTGGAACGAGTGCAGAGAGAGAAACAGAGTAGGAGCTAATTATACTCCTCACTGAATGAAGATGACAAAAGCAGGTTCCCATCTTCTTGAAGCAAACTAAACAAATACATTGTCTCAGACTACAACTAGACTGCAAAATTACAAATTAACGATATACAAAAGAATCTATGTTAAAAGAGCAGTATTCAAGTTGCCATTCAAATGCTGAAATTCAGACTTAGGAAATGACAGAACTGTCTGTACAGACATCATCATTCACCTCTCATCCCCTCCAGGAATATATCATCTACCACAACATTTTGTTGCACAGTCATACTCCGAGTGCAGACCTACCAAACCTCACAGATCAACAGTCAGACTCAGACGACGGGCTCACATCCCATTCTCTCCCACTGCAAACTCTGTATCTTTCAGCACAACATGGGACCTTCCTCTTGTCCTGTGACATCGCATCAGGTTTCCCCAAGTGCATAGGTCTGAGGCAGTCTGTGTGCAGCCCACACATGAAGCACTGGGAGAGGAGTTGTGCCTGGTGGGTAATGTGCCACCCAGTGCTTCACCACCATGGTCCACTTCATGTCATAATGTCCAGATGAATCAAATTGAGTACCCCAAGAGGGAAAAAAATTGAGGCATGCATCATTTCTTCAGTTGCAGAATCTGTCTGATTTGATGTGCAGAAGGGACTGTGCTTAGATAATGGGCTTGCTTATATCCTGCACACTCTTCAAACCTTCTAACGTAGGCAGTATGATTAACTTACTCACAATTCGTCCTACAGAGGTCCTCAATAGAATTTCTGAAGACTTCATGTGCATTCAGCCATCTTCCCAAAACACATCTGTGAAAGAGTTTAGGGCATTAACCTTTTATGGCTGAATCTGAAGCAGATGACAAATAGTTTTTCTCACACCATTCCCAGGCCTGGGAACCTGCCTCAGTAAAGAGATACCTAACTACTTACCCTGTTCTATAAATTGGTTCCTGATGTACATGGCCAGCCCAGCTCATTCTTTGACTGTTCACTCTAATTCCTGTTCTCATCATTCTGCTTTTGAACAGCTGACTCCCAGCTTCCGATTTCTTTCCCCTTCTCCAATCCTAACAGCAGGATCTCCATCATTCCTTACCCAACTACCACAGCAATATCCAATATTTTGTTTTCTTGTTTTAATTCGTTACCAACTGTTTTCTCCAGTTTCTTCTCCAGAGTTCTTTTCTGATCTCCTCCAGTCTCTGTCTCATCACACTTTGAATGTATTCAATTTCCCTCTTCTGCTTTTACTCTGCTCCCCACAGCAAGAACAGATTACTTGCTCTCCTTCAGAAGACCAGGCTCACCAGAAATCAATTAAGGGGAAAGGCTTCTGAAACTCCTGTTGCCCTGACCTCGAGCATACTCAAATATTTGATAGCAGCAACAGTTATTCAGTATGGTTATCTCTGAGCTACATGGACCATATTCAGTTATTCTATAGGGATGATATAGATGTAGCTTGAGCATCATTTTGAGATCTGTCTGAGGAAAACCAGTGTGAAAACAAATGGTGATGGAATTTTTTTGGCCATTTTAACTCTGGAAATTAAAGAATTCTCTACCAAGTGTTTGCCAATTTCAGTTTTCACAGAGATTGCAAAAAGGTTCCCCCTAACAAAAAGAGAACCTTTTCTCCAAACAGCTGGGAAGGCTAGAGAATTTTGAAGATATAATCTTAGAACATTACAGCATGGAGCAAAGGAGAGACAATGATAAAAGAAAGTGACTGAAAAAAAATGACTGTATTGTTTTGGCTGAAAATTTTTTTAAAAAAATCAAACATACGAAGTGAAAGTTTGAAAAGCTACATACCCATTAAGGTGTCATGCTCAGATGAGTTCCCAGTTGCCATTTATTTTAAGGAAGTGCTGTAAAAGTTTTTATACAACTATGCTTATATATCTAACTTCTGTGTTTCTCTGGGAATTAAATTATTTATTAGGAAAAATTTGTAACATTTTGCATGCTATGTTTATAACAGACTATAAAACTAGAAACTCTATGTCTTTCTAGGTTCAACAAATATTGGTCAGGAATGGTTTCATGCAGTCATACTTGACTTGGGACAGAAGGATGGATTCATGCTTTCCTAAGTTTTCTTTAAAATCTATTTTCTCTGATTAACTTAACCCTTTTTACAAGTCCCAGACCTACACACCCCTAAAACTACAAATATGGACATTCACATCATTGGTAGCCTAAAACAATCCCATTTGCATCAGCAACATACAAAGAGAGGCAGTAACTGCTTGTGTTAACTGCTGCTAAATTTATCAAACCCTGAGTATTTTACCTCTAGCAAAATTATTACATTTACTACAAGTCACACAAAGGTATCACAGAAATTAAAAAACCTGTGGACTGTTGAGGCTACATTTCCAGTAGCAAGAGGTAGAGGTGCCAATAGAAGCAGACTTACAGGTGAAACAATTAGTGCTGAGGACCTACTGTTGGCAACAATAAACAAATAAATATTTTGGGTGTTTTACTATGGACTACTCTGACCCTAGCCTGGTCCCATGGACAGCCAGTTAGCTGTTGGAGTAGAGTAGGTGAGTTCCTGGAGTACATCTTCTGACTTAATTTCATGAGAAAGAAATTAGTCCCTGTCCAGTGTCTCCAACTGAGAAGGTCACTTCAAAAGAGCAAACCAGGACCCTAATGGAGGCACATTTGACAATGAGGTTTCTGAAGCTGAAGTACAAACCAAGACACCCTATTGAAATTAGTGTTATGAAGGGAAGTAAGCAAGATCTAAATCAGGACCCTGTAACAATATAATGAGCTTTAAAACTGAATTACCAATGGTTACATAAAGGTTTATATTTGCCTACAAGGAAAAGGAAGGAAAGCAGACAGCTTAAGGTCCGAGCAACTAAATTAGAGATGATGCTCATCAACATTTTAAAGAATTGCCAGGAACTGTTACCTTAGCTGGATAAGCTAGGTAGCCTGTAAATTCGTTACTATTTTAGCTGAACTCTCCAGGTATGCTGCAGGAAGAGCTACTTTACATTCTGTTGGGGTCATACAAGGCTAGAAGCCAAGAATCTGGGTGGACTGTGTGACATGAGGAATTTACATTCTTGCAGGGTACCCAGAAGCTACCAATTTCTAGATTCCCAGAAGTCCCTATTATAACTGAATTCTAAAAATTTAAGAGGAAGCGGTGATGTAAACATATGTATTGTTCTAGTTATAATGCCTACAGCCTAAGTAACTCTTATCCAAACGAGGCATATAAATTAATTCTTCTGATGAACAAGAGAGATTCTCTGCTTATTTATCCAGTGTGGGTGAAGAGACCTGTGCATGTGTGGAAGGGTTTGGGCAGTTGTTTGTTTGATTTAATGAGTCTAATTTCTGTATTGAATTTTCAACTGTACATGAAATTTCAAGCAGACCATTACTTCTATGCAGATCCTCATGGAAGTATACCCTTACACAACTTAACAAAGAAAAGCACGCTATATGGTTTGAGATATTCCTCCCTTCTACTTTTCCATAGAATGAAATTTAAAAAAAAAAAATCCCACAGCAAAACCTGTAACTTTAAAAAACAGTATTCAGCAAATATGAAAAAAATATGAAGATTCAGGCTCTTTCTCCACAACCAGCTTTTCTACCTTCCTGATGCAGCCAGCTAAGGTCAATCCAGTAAAAAGAAATCAATGTTTGATCCAGATCCCAGGCCAGATATTATTTCTTTGACACATTTCTGACTCTGCTACAAAGTTTTGAAAGATTTTTCAGTCTTCTGTTGTACCAGGGCCAGAAGATTCAAATGCAAAAAAACCCCTTAGTCTGATAGTTAATCATCATTCATGATAAAAAGAAAATTTCACCTTATTCATATTGGGTATTCTAATAATAATAATGAAAAACCTTACATTCTTTGTCTGTTAGGTTAAAAAGTTCCCTACTTCCCAATATTTGCTCCCTTTTTCCCCTGTAGACTGTAGTCAAATAAATTCTTAACCTTTCCTTAAGCGAGAAACAGATTCATTTCCTTAAACCTTATGAGTGCAATCCAGTTTTCCAGAAGTCAAATAATTTCTTTGGTTCTTTCCTAAATATTCCCCAGTTTTTCAACTCATTTTTAAGTGTGAGCTCCAAAGCTAGACTTTAAACTGGAAGTTTAAAACATAGGTTTCAGAAATGCCAAGTATGGGCCAAATGTTGTTATGTGAAGGTTGGTCTTCTAAGTTGCCAAACTGGAAAAGAAAGTCTGTCACCACTAAAGTGAACCTGTTTATGAAAGTCAGCTAAAGCCCAAGTGAAACAGAATGGTACAAACTGTATGGTTTACAAGCACTCTGACACAGGGGTCTCAACAGTGCCTGGTATGGTTCTAGGTCAGCATGATTCTAGTCTGAAGGATCGTACAGGCAAAAGAAGATGTTTAGCATTGAGGTCCCTTACAGACACTGTTCCTGTACATTGAAAATGGGTTAAGGCTGATTATCCCGCTTGAAACTGGTTATAAGGCGCTCCTGTGTGGAAGCACAGGGGATGTCTGGAATTTACTGTGAGCTTTGTCATCACAGTTGCCATACACATACCCAGATGCTGAAACTCATCAGCCCAGTTCATGATTTTATAGACCTGGCCTTTCAGAGGCATCGACAGTAGATCAGGTCAGACTGAGGAGAATGAAGCCAAGGCTTGTGACTAAATTATGAACGGTGTGCAGACTTGGGCTCCTGCTCTTAACATCTCCTGCCTATGTTTTTTCTATCCCTTTTCTAACCCTTTCTTTTCTTTGGCATACTTCTGTCTTCATTCAATAATATATTGGCTTAGAACACCAGGAATATCTCTCTTGAAATATCTTTTGAGATCATGATTAGTGAAAAACTAGAAGTAATACTCAAGAAAACATATGACCAACACAAATTTGTTCAGCTTTGGAGTATGCTATTGTGGCAGTCTTTCAGCAATGAACTTAAGTCATTATCATCCTCAAAACTACCCGAATCAAATCAGCCAGGTGTTTTTTTCTTCTAGAAGTACTCACTAGGTGAAGGAATAAAGAATTCTATCTAAACAAGACTTGTATTTCACAGCTGTTGTTGAAGTTGACATATAGTTCAAGTGCTTTAACATCCATCCTAGCTGTATTAGCATGTCATGCTGGTCATCTACTATAAACTCTAAAAAAATGTTAGTTTTTAAAGAGAAACCTCCTATCCCTTACGTGCATTTACCACTTTATTGGCAGGCTAGTCACTTTTTGACTCTCCAGCTCAAAAGGAGAGGGGGGAAACTGGCTTCGTATACCGTTGAACAAAGAGAGGAGTGCAGAGCTGTGCACATTCCACAGAAGGGGATCATCAAGAAGAGAGGTGAGATAAGTTCAACTACAACCACATTGGAAGACCCCAATACAACTCCACTGGACCTCACACAGGGCCTGCGCTTTCTAGGATTACAATAAAAAGGGTTGGGTTTTTTTATCATTTATATTAAGAATTGTTATGTGGTACTAAAAACAACACATTTCCACATAAAAATGGCACTCAAGTACATTCAGGAAGGACTATGTTGAGGTTTTTTGATAATTATCCATTAAACTTTCTAATTTCTCTTCTGTATTTTTCCCTCTGACAAAAGGTACTTGACAAGTGACTAAAAGCCAAAACTGTAACAATCAGCAGAAATATTCTTTCTCTTCTCAATCATTTCCTCATTTTACTCAAAAGTATATTCTTTTGTCTTTGGAACAACCTTTCAATCAAAAAGCTACACAAAATCAATGGGATTATTTTCTTTGTAAGGCACCGTTTCTTGTTTCACATCGAAACCTTAATAACTTTAAAGAAACTCATCCTTCCCAGGAGAGGAGAACTTGTCAGCATCTTAAATCTTGAATCTACTACATGAACACTGTGTGGTATGAACTAGACGAGAAAACTGTTATACAATGCGATGCTGTATAAATCTATGTTGCATGAACTTTGTTTAAGTGAAATTGTCAGGCTACCCTGAGATAGTCAGCAAGTCAGGGAGACATCACCCAATACAGGAAAAAGAAGATGAATTGGTAACAGTATTGTCCAGTTGGAGGTTTCTACCTGGGAAATTATGCAGTAAGCACAACAGTGTCAACAATTCTTGTTAAATTAGTCTGCAGGATCTCAGCCCTATCCCAAGAGGAGATCCCATGGCTCCACTTTTCGTTCTGTTTTGCTGTAATCTCCACATCCCCCACCTCATTCCAAAACCCATCTTCTTCTAACCCTGTTGGCTGCCCCACAGCCAACCTCCACTCCCTCTCCACTCCATAGCCCTACTTGTTCAGGCTCAGCCATGTGCTTTCAGGTAGGGGCCTACGACGATTGCACAATCATTAGTGCCCTTAAATTGCTTATGTCTTCTGCTTCGTCTGCAGGAGAGGTCACCCACATGCTACAAGCCCTCAGCAGGACCCTGAACCACTGAATCAACTATTTCCAGTCAGCCAAGAGTGCTGCTGAAGTGCTTCAAGCCGTATCAGTGAGTGGTAATGGCCTGCACTGTATGGTATGAAGGGAAATAAACCCCCTCTTTTTTAGAAGGCTTCTTTAGCACAGACCATTACAGCACAGATGCATTGGCAAAGCAATGGGGGCTGAGAGTTATAGCACAAGAATGGGATTGAAGAAGGACAAAAGGCCAGACCAAACCTTTCTCAGCTGGTTTTGCTGCCAGAAACAAATGGAAATACCCATCTAGTCTGCCCAGGTGCTGTCCTGGAGAGCGGGGCAGGCACGTCAGGGATGCGACAGGGGCAGGAGAAGCTCACAGCTTGGGCGTCTCTATGTCCTCCCCACACCCAGGCCTGCCCACTCAGCTTTGTGAGTGGCCATCCACAGGAAAGAGGTCTGGCTCTCAGGGTAGCCATGTCCCTTCCGTTCCAAGAAAAGGCCCTTGCAGAGACACAAACATTTTGCAAAGTTTGGAAAAGCCTGGCCTGAGGCCTGCCAGTTTCTGATACTATGCAGCCTTGCCTTTTTACATATCTGAAGAGAAATTCCTGTCAGAAAGATTTGTTCTAGCAGAAGTTGTTTTGTGATGAAGAACATGGAAACCCCATTTCAAATACTCTTCCTTCTTTTATCTTTGTCTCAGGTACACTGACATGAAATAAATCTCATCTCAAAGTTTAAAGGACTTAATTCCATATTCTTTTGTGGCTGTTAAAAGAAAGAAGCAGGAGGCAAATTTAATGACAATGTGAGGTTCAATTATTTCAATTACCACCTCCTGCCTAAATGAGGTCTGTTCCTTCAAAGACATCTGCAATTTTACACTCATTTTCTCTTAAAATAGCATTAATTATAATAGTTTCCCTGGAAATGATAAAAGAATACATGAACAAATTAAATAATTACTTACATACATTAAAAAGTTGTACACATGTTTAATTTATAAATTAGTTATTTACCTTACATAATTAATCATGCAGGCAAGAACAAGTCTAAACAAGTATGTTATGAATGTAACATGAGATTTTGTTCCCTTTTTTACACATATTATGAGTCATATTAATATGGGATCCCATTCTGGAGGCCATTTCACAAAACAGAATAGACAGATCTTAAGTAGTTGATACTTACAAAAAGCACAGTAAAGTGGTATAACTTACAAGCAAAAATATGCTATCACTGTGGTGGTTTTTCTGGGATGGGGATGATGGGTGTTGGTGGTACTGTTTCTCTCTGTGGGATTTTGCTAGAGTGTGGCTCAATTAAATGAAAGAACGAAGAGGGGGAAAAAAAGAGAGAAAAACAAAGCAGAGGAGGACATAAGAGAACAAAAATTTGTTCCACAGTCAGAAAATGAGTGAAGTGACTGTGAAGCTGGCAATGGTGCTCCACGCAGGGTCCCAGGACGTCCACTGCAAAAAAACCTGCAAAGAAAAACATGGATAAAGGCCCACATAAGAAGGAAGGGAAGTCTTTGTGACATTTCCTGTAGAAAAACAGTATTTGTGACTCTCCGTGTAAGGATTTTATTTCAGTTATGTGAAATGTTAGTGAGTAAAGGCCTTACAGTGGACAAAATACTTCAGCGTAGCAGGTATACAAAAGTGAAGTGAATTTTAGTTAAAGACAACGCCATTGTATGGTTGTTTTCACTGAATTTAGTCAGAACAGAAAATGAACTGACCCACAGGGGTACATTTCTGAAAGATCCATTTTAACTCATAATTGTGTTTCATGTCTAATCCTACGAAATAGTTTTTGCACCCAGAAAAGGCAGGTGCTGTAATTTTGAGGAGAATAAGCAATAAAGTAATTTAATTTCTGCTTAGACTACCAGATTCCATTCAACCTTACCTATGGAAATCCCCCTTTATGTATGTCCTGGTTTGAGCGACACAGGACTCATTTCTTTTCTAATACTTGGGAAGACTGCTCTTTTAGAAAACTCTAGTGTCTCAATTTGTGAAAATATTTTCTTCGTAGCCAGATATGGTGTGTGGCTTTCAAGGTCTCGATGTTTTCAAGCTCACCAGGTGCAGGGATGAGAAGGAGCGAGACCCGGGCACTTGACCCAAGCTGGCCAACAGCGTTATTTCAAACCATGAACATCACATTCAATATAAATTAGAACGTTTGCTGTGAAGTGCTCTCTCTCCCTTGATGGCAGCGACTCAGAGAACTTCATGCCGTGGTGCCAGACCCCTGAGCCCTTCCCTTCCTCCTGAAGCCACAGCACTCGCAGTGTCCAACATTTATTGTCTGTTGCTGGGAGTGCACAGCTTCCTACTGGTAGAGTTGGCTGAGTATAATCTTTGCATATTCTGTATTGGTATCGGGATCAATATTGGTTCTTTATTGCTATTAATGTTAATTATCTAATTTTACTCTATTAAATCTGTTTACACTTCAGCTCCCGGGTTTCCTTGTTTTTTCCCAATTCCCTTTCCCGGGTAGGGACAGGTCATCAGGTGATAAAATGATTGTCTAAATGACAATAAATCGTTATGGGTTTCTCAAACCATAACAATGTATCCAGAGAGAAATGGAAAAACAATCTGCATATCAAAAACTTCATTCCCAGACTTCAGCCAGAAAAATGAGAGTGGACATTGACAGCAAAACAGTGCAAGGAAGCTTTAATTTCTCTGCTTTTTTTTTACTGAGCTCCACAGCACAAATTGATGATGCTGCTTTGCTGGGATCAGTGTCAAAGACTACCCTACTTATTTTCAGAGTACTTCTGTGAAACATGTTTAATGGCTTCCCAAGACTTGTGCATACCTAGGCACATACTGATTTTTGCATTAATAGATTGTAAAAATGAGACAGGAAGACACAGAAGAATATGCTTCATTTTTTTTGCACAACCATATTATTTGTCCTATTTAGATCTAAGGATGGAGTTTGTCATAATTCTGCAGTGGGTGTGGGTGACCAGGTTTAATAGGATGAATATTAATGGAACCAGACATTGACATTCTCTGAACAACATTGAAGAACCCCCTGTGTTAGCATTGTACTAAACACAATGGCATCATTCAGCAAATAATAATGAATCAGATCCCAGAGGACTGCTTATCTCTAAAACAAAAACATGTACATTGATTTTATTCCTCATCTGTAGAAAAATTTGCAAGAATTTTGTTCTGGTACCACAGTTTGTAGGTCCAGTTACAACTTGATGACTCTCTGTAGGACATGTGAAACCAGGGACTGGACTTTTAAGAGTAACCCCTGAGTATTGTCAGCGGCATCATGGGTAAAGAAATTGTACACACACAATAAACCTGACTTAAAACAGCTAGCATCTTTTCCTTATTATTTCAAGAAGTGAAGTAGTAAAGGGGGCAGAAAATCTTAGCCTTGGGGACTCACTAAAGGCATATTTTCTTATTAGGATCTTTATGAAGGAGTAGATTTAGTACACCAGGGCCAGGAGATTACCCATTCTGATAGAGTATTGATTAATGAGTGATATAAAAAGTGGGTGGAAGCACTGTTGAAACTTGTGCTCCTCAGAGTTGTTCTATGTGAATAGTGAGATTACCAGATAATAAGGGGTGCTGGCTCCTTGTTCCTCTCCATCTCAAATAATTCCAAAAGTAAATCTTATATACAACAACTCCCATTATCTGACCTCTGATCCTTCAGTCCTTCTCCCTCTGTCTCTGCATTTTACTCTTTGTCACTCCTTGGTGCTTCTCCTTAGTTGTACATATTGCAGTTGTTAAAATTCTGCAAGTGTAGTATGATAAAAACACCTAGACAAATAGCTAGCATATATGTTTAAACCTCAAACATTGCTATATTAAAAGTGTAATTCTTTTGTTCATTGGACATTATTTCCCTCTGCTTAATCAGACATTGACAGAAATAGACAATGATTCCCAGAAACAAACAAAAAAAAGAAAAGTTTGTGCAAAAATCTGTCAGATTTTTTTCATGATTTTTTTTTTATACAGATAAAGTAAAATTGCGGGGAAAAAATCAAATGCTTATCCCAAATCACCCTCATTCAATCTCCATAGTGGTACAAAAAGTTCTCTGTATGCCCTCAAAGTCATAGAATGGAGTTTAAGTAGTTCTAATATTTAAAAGGAACTTTCACAAATGGAAAAAATTATAGAAAATGGTGATAGTTTTATTTTTGGATTTTCTTTTGCTCTAAAGTTATAAAAGATATGGCATATTCCTTTATTAGTTGACAGACTTTAAAATTGCACTTAAAAACTCTGCCAATGATATCTAAGTAACTATCATGCAAAGATTTCCTTTTCCTACATAGTCCTCATGAAAAAACATTACTTCTAGACAGAAGTCTAATCCATTGTAAGTTACCGCTCTGAAATCTTGGACTGAAAGGCTGTGGCCCCAATTCTGTTGACACTTTTCAAGGATTACCAGTTTTGCTGTCACTGGCAATAATCATCTGGAGTTTGGTGGACAGTGAAGATGTACAGGAGCTTACCTTCCTTTACTCCATCGACGTGACGGTGGTCCCAGGATAAAAGAGACTGGGATCTAGAGTGGTTCCCCTGGAGAACGGTCTTGTCTTTTTCAGAGGACACACCAAATAGATCTGGGGCCAGAGAAAGACAAGAGCTAGATAAGCTATCTAAAGAGCCTGGCATTCATAGACATATCTCCTTTGTCATTTTTAATCCATGATCCAGTGTTGGATTCCCTGATTTACTAATTTCAAAATGATCCTTTTAGCTACCTACGTGAACAACAGCATGGCAGCTACTTTCACAGGACTCTTTAATGCCAGAAATTGAGACATGGGTAACTTTAATTCTCACGTGAATGCATGTGCTTCCAAGGATACCCAAAGTATTTGCCCTTCCCCAGAATGACATGATGAGGTGGGAAGGCACAGAAATGGTGACAACATGAGTCTGACTGTTAACATCATATTTCAATAGGATATTTCTCCAGGGGCACACCAGCTGGCCTAACCTTTAGTACACACCAGCAGATGTGGAGCAGAAAGAGACATTCCCGTAGGTATTCTTGGAGAATACCACTAACAAAAGGAATGGCAGACAAACTGCCCAGTCCTGCCTGAGAAGAAGACTGCACGGTCTGAGGCTTATGCCAGAGGCCAAGCTAAGAGCACTAAATGTCCATTCAGTGTGTACACAGAATCTGATGGACCTTAAGGGACAGACGGGAGCTGGAAACAGGGAGCTCCTGACCTGCTAGATGGGACACCTGAGGTACATTTTTAACAGGTGCCTATTGATCACATACAAAGAAACTTGACTCAGGATTAGGGCATGACTCATGGCAGAGGGAAGCTGAAACAGTGCAAGTAATGTTTTGTGCCTTCCTCTCCACTGTGACAAGCAGGGTACCTCATTATATCCTTGAGAGTGGTCAAAAAACTATACAGTCTGGACAGTTTGGACACAGATCCCATTGACCACCCCGGGAGTGCCTGTCTTGCTGACACGATCGCTACTGTCTAAATAATCATACAATCTGGAGATAAAGCAACTAATAACTAGAGTAGTCTAATGTATTGATCATGTTACGAACATTCCTAATACAAATCAAAAATACCAACATCGTTTAGCACAACCCAAATCAGCAGTGGATAATTTAATAAAAAAAATTATTTGAACACTCCTGAAGATGGACCAGCCTTATTCTCCATAATGAATCCATTGTTCAAAGTCCCCATGTAGATCCTAGTCCTTCCTCAAGAAAAAGGAATACAAAGTCTCATTTCCAGTTCTCTGGAGAAATATAACCATTAGGCAGTTTTGTAAAAGGGTAGGCACCACACCTGTGCTGTTAGAGAGCACTGACATGGAACATAGTGATAATTTTCATTCAAGAAGCACAGTGGTGGCATTGGCTGTCAACCAGTGTTTCCACTCACTTCTTAAGTTTTAAAGAATATGAGCCATGAGGTTCAGAGAGAAAGAACTCAAAACCACGTATTTGCTCAGTATTTGCAGTCATCTAGCTCAATGTGTGGGTTTTGGAGATTAGCCTAAAACAGCTTCAATTTCTTTATTGCTTAAACAGGCAGCCTGGCCACCTGTTGGTGCTGCTGGGCTCAAAACCTAGCTCTGAGGCACTACGATATTTAAGAGTAACTTCAGCAGGCAGAAGGGGTTTTATGCATAGGTCTTTTTTTCCTTAGTACTTTATTAACAAAATATTGTTTTAATTCCAGAGGTGATCATTAACTGAGGAACAACCAGACACTAGGAAAATGGAGCAAAAAAACACTTTAAGAAATATGTACATTTTTTATGACAGCTGCAGGTACATTTAATTCTTTAATTCACCTGGTCTCATCTTTACTAGTTTATAATCCTGTGTCATTCAAATGGGATTTTATGAAAGTATTCAGGTACCTGCAAATATCTGTAATGGCACAGTTCCTGTTGACCTTTCTGTCAAGAGAACAGCATCTCTTATTAGACCAATATTGTGCCCCAGCTCAATTTCCATCCTAGTAAAAAACAAGATTTAATGCCCTTAATATCTAGGTGAGAAATCTGGTGAAACATATGGAATTCTTTTTATAATTGTTACTGAACTCTTTCTCCAACCTATTAGCAGATGCTTCAGGAGTGGCCCATCATGGCATGTTACAGGAAAGAGCATTACTTTAATCAAGAAGGGTTTCAGTTGCTTTACTGCTTAGATATTTTAGCAGAGAACAAAAACTTTCTTGAGAAAAGAAAAAAAAACATAAATAATACACATACATGTTTATTATGTAGACATATTATTACGTAAATGTGAATAATAAACATAAACAAGCTGGCTTTTGACACTGCTTCATGCCTCCTAACCTAGCGCAGAACTCAAGACCAGGGCCTAAGAAAGAAAAGTCATACAGTCAGAAACGTCTTCCAGAAGCATTACAGGAAACAAGACTCTCCATACATCTGTCTTCTGCTGTGCCTGATGCATGCATCTGCATGATGCCTGATGGTTTCAATGGATATCCCTTCCTGCTTATGTGAAATAAAGAGAAAGTATTCCCAGGTATTCTTTTTACAAGCTGTGAGATCATAATGTTTCGTATATTCTTATATGGAAACAGTCCCATACCTCTGACCATTTCGTTATCCTTCCTTTTCTTCTATGTATGGGGTGAGCAGAGTTTCATTCAGCACATGCAGATGCAGTACACCCTGTTTCAACAAACCCAAGGTGGCAAAATTGTGGTTTCAGCCATCCTACTAGGTAGCAATTTTCATAATTCTAGCCTTCACCACAACTGAGCTTAAGTGTAAATTTCACACATAAAATGCTTAAATAACAGATATTAAGGCAGAGAAATTGACTGTATAATGAAATAATAGACACTGAAATTCAGTTATCTCCCTACCTCCAAGTCATATAATCATACTTATGATTTTTAAGGTTCTTGTTTTAACTATGAATTTTAGAATACTGTTTTTGTGTTTGCTTATTTTTCAGTAAACATCTTTTTCTAATTAATCCTGCAATGCCTCTTGTCAATCCAAGTTTATTTGGGAAATTGCAGTCTGTCATAGTATTAGACTGTAATATCATAAACAGAAGAATTTGCCTTTCAAGAAACAGCAAAAGGAAAAGTGTTAAGTTGTATCTAGGAGGAAAGATTCCTTACTGAAATATACATTTCTTCAATAAACACAGGTGCAACATGACAAAAAGTGAATTGCTTTTTCTGTCAGTTCTTTTTTTCTTGCATAAAATTCAGAAAAAAAAATGTTTTTTAATCCTAAATAATATGTTAAACACTTAACCTTCAATACAAAGGTGTAAATTGGCTGTTAATGTCTGTACCACATATACTAAATAACAGCTTCACTGATGAACAAATTTAACAAAGCTTCAATAGCAAGCCACTGATCTAAACAAAGTAGAAGCTGTCTGATCTTCTATGAGATGACAGTGGTATGTGCATCTGTGTTTTCTGGACAAAGTCAAACATATTCAAGAGAGTGCTTTCAAATAGTGTTGTATTAAATACTATGTTGAACTGTTATCATTTTCAGGCAGGTCCATTTATGTTCAGAATGCATTCATATCCAGCAGATAACAACATCGCTGCTTGTTCTGTGAACCCTGACACAGAGGAGTTTACACATGAAAGGCAGAAAACCATCCGGGTTGATGCTTGTTATCTAGAGTTCACAATTTGTAAGATATTCTGAGTGTAAGGACTTGAAAATAAAAATACAACTTAACGCCAGCTTAAGAAACCACTGAGAACCTCCTCCCATCTCAACATTTTTTATTGTCTTTGGATACAAATAACTGTCATAGAAAAAAAAATAAGCTTTTACCATCTTGAGAGGATAACAATAGAATTCTGTCAATTCCCAGGGTGTAATTAAGTGGCTGAGATCAATACATTTATTTCTCTTTTTCAGTAAGCTTCCAAGAGTATACAAATTCCTGAATTGTGGTTTCAGTCATCTTACTGCATAGAATTTCAATATGAATGCCTTCTAACATGCCCATGATTATCACAAAGTCAAATATATTCTATAGTTGTGTCATTTATTAACCATTTGAAAATCACTACTTCACATCTAATATAGATTAGTTATTACCAAGTAATAAAACATGAATCCTAATGAAAAATAGTCCTGGAACTGACAAATTTGTAAGACACAGCCTATCTCATTTAGTTCAAAAGTAGCTATGTTCCCGAAAGCGAACAGCTTCTCCAATGGCTTTGCAAAGATGGCCACAGAAAGGCTCAGTCAAAAGGCATACAAT
>SAYO01025468.1:216770-238452 GCA_004023745.1 Recurvirostra avosetta
TATTATTCTGTGATCAATTTATCATAATGTTTGAGTGGCTTTGGGACATCCTGAAAGCTGGAAGATTATTATTAATGGATATATTTAAAATAAATCTTTACAAATACACCTCTATTTTGTAAGTTCATTTACTATGTCATTAGTCTGTGTTATATACAATCACACGGCTAGATTGCTCATCTTCCCAGTTAAACAAATGAATACTATTTAGTTTTAATTTGAACCATTCTAACATTTTGTTTTAAATAACAGCTTTTTGATCTCTGAATACATTCATAGCATGCTAACAAAAAGAAAACTGTTACTCTACAAAAATGAAATGTGGTTAGGTTTTCTCATACGGATGCAATAAAGAACACTTCTGGTGGCTTGACATTACACAGCTGAATAGTTTTTGACAGGCAAAATAACTATAGTTTAGTCTGAGCTTTGGCAGTACTACAAGTTATTAAATACTTGAAGTAATCCAGTAAGTGAAACTTTGATATGAGCAGGTTGCTTCAAAGTGTATTATCTCCATAGTTACAGACATTTTCATTATGTTAGATTTTTTTCTATTTGAATGTACTGCTCGCTTCTTAATTTTTATATTGTTTCTAGGATTGATTGATAGCCTTTTGGAAGTTTTCTGTTTATTTATCCTCTTTTCTCTTACAAGTAGGATGAACTTGTTCTGAAAAATATAACAGAATGTTCTGGTAAAAATAAAAAAAAGTTCAGAGCTGTTGTTCAAATCAACTATACTTAAACTCATTTTTTTTTCTACTTTAAGATTTATCTAGCTCTCTAATTTCCCTATTTTGCAAAATAGTAGTGTAACACTGTGCATATGTTACCTTAGCTATCCTTTGGGCTTCCACCACCACAGCATGCGAGTTCATCAATCTTAATGTACTTCTGTTCTGCTGCAGTTGGGAATTGCTGCCTCTAAGTGCAGCTGAGGAAATCAGGACACCTGTGAGGGAGCACATGGTGCACAGCGCAGGCACACGGGGATACCCAAGGCGCTTACAAACAGGAGAGCTCTGACACTGCTGCAGGAACGGCTCCAGCGCTGCACGCCAGCACAGCTGTGCTGCTTCCCGGATCTCAGGTGACATCTCTGCTGAGAGTTGTGTGGTGTCCTGCAGGTGTATTATGTGCTCCAAGTGGCTGGCCCGGACTCAGACAGGGACTCTGAGTTGGGATGGAGACAATAGCTCCACGTTGGCCAACTCCGTGCCCTAGCTGAGGAGCACTGTCTCTGCTGCTGTTTCTTCTGACCTACAAACCACCCGAGCTGAAGGTCACTGAAGCACACAAAAAGGAACACATTGGTTTTGACCAACTTTTGTTCAGGTCTGGTGCAGAGACCTGATTCAATAAATGTGATATGGGGAAGTCTTGATTAGGTGAGCCCTAAAGTTGTGCCAGGGTCATGTTCTCAGGCTGTACAATAAATGCCTTCACATTTTGTCGAGGGAAGAGTGAAAACCCATTCTTTGGATTGATTACACAGATAATTTGAAAAAGAAAAGAGGAAAGGATTCACGTGATGGGAATATTCAGCCATAGGAGGAGAAATCTGTCAATGAAGGTGAGAGAACTGTAGCTGACGTATATAGGTGAAAACAGTAATGAAGCACATTAAATGTGAATTAAATGCACCAAATCGTGGTGCAAATATATTTTACCAAGACCTTCCAGATATGACTGTGCTTCCTGAAATAAACTTATTATAATTCATGTCTGTTTCTAGTGATGAACAACAGGCTAAATTCATATGCAGAATGAATTTGTTCAATGGACAATATTTCTTTCCCTGGTAATTGCAGTTATTTTATTTCTGTCTTGCAGAAATGTGATATGAGGTGACATTGAAGGTAAAACAAGGAAAAGGTGCTGAATGATCACGTTAGAATTCTAGCAGTGTTAGGTGAAATGTGGAAAATGGACTAGAGGATTTCGAGAATATGATTATATCTCAGAAAAAAATTAAGTTCCACCATTAAGTATTTTGCTCATGTTTCATTGAATCTGATTTGTTTTATACTGCCTACAAATACCATCTGCAAAACCAGTAATGGAATAATTTTTTAATAAATGGGAGTGTATGCAGTGAAATAACCAATGCTGAAACTTACTGAAAGCAATTGAACTGTTATGAGTCATCTTATAAATGACAAGGTTTGTATGAGGTCATTCTATATCATATTACAAAATAATGCACAAGTTAAGTAATTCTGGCAGTCATTTATGATAAGAGATTTGTTTCTTGAGTTTTATTAGTTTTTAGCATTACCCACATTTACCATGGATGTAATACAGGCATTTTTCAAATATTTCTATGGGATAGATAATTTTAACCTATTCATTAGAATAATAAAATCCTTTTTGTACAGTGGACTGTTTTGTATAAGCCCAACTTAAGGACTCTTATTGTGTAAGAGACCATGCAATTTTATACAAACAGTCTTTTGGGACTTCTAAATAATTCTTTTTTTTAATTATTATTATTATTATTGCCATGCTCATAGTGTAAAGTTATTGGTTTTTCTTGACATTTAAAAGGGAACAATGTTAGCTTTCCAGAGCTGAGCCAAAATGTCTTTACTAAGTTGTAATCGTAACCATTTTGCAAAAATCAGTTATGTAGAAGTGCAGAAACTTTTGCAAATATGTCTACATTTTAAGATGGCTGTTTATGTTTTCTGATATTTTTAACACACATTCATTAGGAAAATATTTACTCATTTGTAAATCCTTAGGAAGGGGTCTAATGAGGGAGCTGAACATTACTCACAGCGCCACAGATATAAGACTTGAATATTACAAAGGAAGACACTACAGCAAGTAGCTCTTCTGTCAGATGCCTGGTAGGTGATAAATTGTGGGGCTGGTTGGAAGCTGACAGAGCTGAGGTTTGTAGAGGTCATGATCAGAGCTGAGGGATGCTGATCTCAGCTGTGCAGAGGAGGGTGTGGGGCAGGAAGGTGAGCCTTTGTATTGAGCTGTGAGACTGGTGCCAGGTTCCAAAGGTCAAATATTTAATAGCATGCTTTCATTTTACAGCTTTATTCCACGTATGAAGGCAGTCTAGGAATCCAGCTTAGATAAGGAAATGGCAGAAATACATATTTTGTTGTGCTTTGATCTTGGATCTGTTTTACTTTTCTCTACCATAATGCTAGAGTCTTGAGGAGCACTGGGTTTCCAACTCAACAACCTAACATAGAGCTGTGACCTAAACATCCATACTGCAGTGAGCTGTATTGGTGAAAAAGAAGGAAAATCAATTCTAGTTATCATGGTTGCTCTGACCACCCTGGGCTGGTGGTGGGCTAGGAATCATTTCTCTATTCTGATTTAAAAAATTGCTGAAATTTACAGGAATTTCACGGTTCTGTAGGAACTCTTCCACGCATTCAGTTAATTTCTAGTTATAAAAATACATCTCTTCATCAAATATAATTTAATTTATAGCGTAACTAAGTATCTGAAAATGTGTTTAACATGTTTAAAAGCTCCTACTCAGTTATCCCCAGCTAAGAGAAAACTCACCTAGTAGGAGTTGTATCAGGCGTAGAGAAATGAAATAAATATTTAAATCCTCAACTTGCGGGTACTAAAAATAGTACTGTGACAGGCAGGATTTCTCTGAAGACCAGCCCACCGGTTGGAACGTGTGAATGCAGGATGGAGCAGAAAAGGCTTGCAAAGAAGTCCTGTCCTTCTTGAAACGTGTAGCAAAACTCTGTTGGCTCCAGGAGCACCAAAGTTTCTTTTTGAGGCTCCTTGAAAGTAGACCTGTGGCCACACGGAAGACATGTGTGTACCAGGAAAACTGGATGGTCTCACTAGGA
Source organism: Recurvirostra avosetta (assembly GCA_004023745.1). Taxonomy (NCBI): domain Eukaryota; kingdom Metazoa; phylum Chordata; class Aves; order Charadriiformes; family Recurvirostridae; genus Recurvirostra; species Recurvirostra avosetta. Next base: position 220,613 of record SAYO01025468.1, read on the forward strand.
AATCGAGACAGGATGTGTAGGCTTTTGTTCTGCATCATTCTGTAGGAGACCTTATCTCCACTGACATCACAGGGAGTCCTGTGGAACTAGCAGCTGATCTCAAGACTGCTATTGATTGTTTGAAATGGAAGCATCATGAAAATCCCATATGCAGCCTGTGCCCTCCGTTCTGCCTGGTGGGATTACAATGGCCTCATCGTATAAAGATAGATTACATGTTCGTATGGGCCAGGACCAACAATTCCTTGGTAGTTTTTTACATTACCTACTTCAGTGGAGCTCCATGATAGCTGATTCTTTTCCAGATTACTAAAAGATAAATATTGAGTAATGGAAAAAATAGCTCCAGTGTGCTATAATGTTTAATTACAAGCGCATTTTAGCAGTTTCTCAAAAAATGGCAATATATGATCTGTAGCGTAGGTCACATCTATAACAGCAAGACACAGCCCTGTGAAAATATTCAGCATTTGTGCAGGTGCAAACTATCAAAAATGTGAATCTTTATGCAATATGGATAAATATTATTAACCCCTATTTCCAATTAATTTACATTTTGTCCCGCTAAGTTTATCAATATGGTCTACAACAGTAGACCAATCTGTTAGTGGACAATGGGAGAAGAGGCGAGAGGGAAGTACAGCTGTCTCTGTGGCTCAGGTCTCCATTTGCTGTTATCGGGGTTGATGCCATTTACTGTTACCTGCTAAAAGCACGCTGACCCGCTGACTAGAATATGATTGTTAATAAAATGTCATGAAACACATCTGAAATGGTAATAAAACAAGAGAACAGAAAATGCCCCCATGTGGGGGCAAAAAAATCATTTTGTGAGTCCTTTTTTCTTTCCTTGATAAAAATGGACTGCTGCCAAAAAGCTAATACTGAGAAGTATTATCATGTGAAAGGACTGCGTATTTTAAGGAAAAAGTGTGTTCACTGATTAAATTTAAATGTCTTAAAGCTTGTCTAGATTTAAACTTTCTCAGGGGTCTACAGAAACAAGTAATTTATGTTTATGTAAGGAGGAAGGGATTCTTTGCACAAGTACAGCGGTAATAGGTCTGGTATGTACTTCGAGGTCTGCAAAATTGCTTTTTCTGGGGAAAGCAGTTCATGAAATTTCCATAGCTAAGGCCAATTTGCACAGTCCAAGTCAATGTTCTGGGGTATTCTCTGAGGGCTAAAGGGCTGAATACACCCACCGTGCCTCCTCCCACCGGCAGTGGTCACGGAGGCCTGGGGTAATAGGCGTCCTCTTTTACACGTCCTCTGAAGTCATATCACTTCTGAACCCATCTTTTATGCCCCATTCTCACAGAATTATAATTAGAAACAATTCTAGCTAATAATGTTTTATTGTTCAATAGAACAAAGGCAAAATGCAGACTTATTTCCAGGGAATCAAAGGAAAATTTGCATTATCTTTAGGGTGACGGCAAGTTTTTACACAGTGGGTGTGGACATTTTTTGCAGGATTTGGCATTACATTCCTCGTATTCAGTACACATGGGGAAAGGAGGGAAAGTATACAACTTCTGTCCCCAGTGTATAGCGTTAAAATACAAAGAACATACGTCCTTTTTTTTGGCTTTGCATTAAGGGTTCAGTTTTCGCCCTCCATATTGTCCAACAATCTGCTAAAAATTTCCAGCAGCTACATTCTTCAGTGAAGCCAAGTACAGTATGAGGTTTTCCAAAAGGTGAATGAAACAATCCATTGAAAATGTCAGTCAGAAGCCAGAGTATAATTTTATTTATTTTTTTGATCCTCGTTCAGAATTCATATGATTAGCATGTGGCAAACTGTAAAAGGAAGTGGAACAAAAGTGCCTGAAATAAATTTCACCTTGACCTGATTTCCACTTGACTGAATTTGTTGTAGTAAACTGGTGACACATAGTGGATAAACAGTAACACATGTCTACGTTTGAAAAGGGAGAACAGATGGTAAACACACTGATATAAGGGCTGTTACACAAGAGTTCTGTGTATAATTCAGAAAGGTCAAATCCCCTGAAAGCCGAAACAGGTTTGATAAGGGAAAGGGATTCATTGACAAGAAGGAGTCAAGTGGGCACAACTGGAGGAGATGAGGCTTCCTGCTCCTCAGTGGGCTTTGCTTGGAAAAGGCATCTGGCTACATCTGTCTCCTTTTGTAAAACCACTGTCAGAGGTGTTAGTTGCAAGGATATTTGCTCTGAAAGGTGCTTCCTCAGAGAAAAACACTGCTGGTCCACTGATTGAAATAGTGCCACAGTCCTAAAAAACACTTCTTGTGCAAGAGTAAAATTCTTGCTTTTTATGTTTTGGGATATATTTTGACCTTCCAAAGACATTGATTTACTGGATCTTGGTTTCTGCAGTGTGGATTATCTGCTCCCACTGGTGACTACTGGTTGACCGTGGCCACCATGTTGGGTAAAGGAGTCTAAGCTGAGTTCAGGAAGGATTTGGAAGGCAGATGTCTTTGAACTTCTTTACTATCTGCATGTACGCTGGTGTGCGGGAAGGGTTACTGTACTCATTTTGCATATCAGGACCAAGTAATTTGCCCAGTGGCCACTTGGGGTAGAGTAATGAGCAGAACAGAGATCTTCCAGGTCCTAAGTTAATTCCCTGCACACTGAACTGTCTTCTGTCAGAAGCACACTGGAAGGATTTGGCCAAGATGGTCTCGAAAAGGAAAGGAGCTACTCAAGCTCACAGATGCTTGAAACATTCATCGTCAGTACAAGAAAAGAGGAAAGAGAAAAGAAAAATGAATATCCAAATAAAAGCTCATTAGCCAATGGTGGTGGTGCAAAGCTCCTAGCCCACGCTCCAGCAGTAATTCAAGAAATCTAAGTTAAAAAATGCTATGTACATGAAAATATAATTTTATTTGCAAGCATGTATGTTTTATCTTGTAGTATGGTTCTAAAATCCTAATTTTTGCTGTTCAGAAGTGCACCAAAATATATCTAATAAGAGGGACAGATAATAAGTAATTCAGCAGAAAATAATTTCTGCAGATTATGAAGATTTTAGTTTTCAAAACAATTCAAAGGAATTTTATTAAAATGTACTTCATCATATAATAGTTATTCTACTTTGAAGTTAGTTTTTACTGTTAAAAATATACCTAGAGAGTGTTATTTGTAAACCATATTTTTTCAATCAGTTCTTGGCAGGAGACTATAAATTTAAAATTGAAGTTGCTCTGTTTAAGGACTCCCAGAAACAGAGATGGAGTGAAAAATTAGGTGCTGAAGTCAGGCATGTTGAATGTTCAGCTTGTATCTGTTTTCAAGAATTAGCAATGCCAAAGTCATTTCACTTGTGACTTACTTAACAGCTGTCCGCAATTGGAGATCCAAATTTACTCTCTTATCACATCTTTTACTCAAGGGGCTACTTATTCCTTTAAAACAAGAGTGATCCAAGCCAACAATTTTTCCCAATAATGCAAGATCTTCTTTTTAGCTAAAGCAGAGACCTTGCTGGTATTCCTGCCAAACAAAAGGCATCTCTCTACCTCTCACCAATGTATATGAAATTTCTTTAGAGCTCCAAGACTAAAGGATTTGTGGCCTTGATACCTGCAGAGGTTAAGATGGGTAAAGGTGCTGTTCTTTTTTCCTCCCCAGCTACTCAAATGTTGGAAAAAGCCCCTTCAACTACCCTATCCCTCCATCCCTGGCCTCTACTTGACATGTCCCCATGGTGACTTTTACATATGACCTGGGGGACCCCAGGGAAGGCCAAAGTGCCCAGAACAGGGCACAGCTCTGTACTTCCTGGGAATTTGCAGAGGGAAATTAAAATGTGCCTCTGTGTGCAGTTCTCACACTACAGCCAGCCTGCCTCTCCTGTGCACCTGCATCATCTTCTAATTTAGCTTCATCAATAAGCAGTCCAGTCTATGTAATCCGAACGTAATTTTTGCTGTGAACCAAAGCAGAAAAAGTGGGAAAACTGTATGAGTGATTTTAAAAGTGCAGTCCTAATCTAAATTGAACTGGAAAAGCGTTAGTTGAAATTATAACCACATATCCAACCTGCAAATAATGAATTTCAAAGAGTTTATTGGCAATTCTTTGTCTGAAATGCATTTGTACAGAGAAGGTGCTAAATGGAACAACAAATCAGTACAAATCTAGATCTGTTTCTGAAGGGTTTACGGACGCAATGAGTACTGACTTGTTGGGTGTTATGTATGTGAGAAATGAATTCATTGTCATTTGCAAAGCAGTTGGCATATAAAAAAATCCAAATGTCTCTTTCTCACTCACCTGGGAAGTCCAGGTGAATATTTAGACTCTTAAAATTATGTAGTAAAATTATGTATAAATTATGTAGTTCTAATATCAACTTTAAACCAGTTGCTAAAAACTGGCCATCTGAGATTCAAATCAGCATTGTTACTCAAGAAAGAAATTAAGTAATGTGTAAGCAAGATAGAAGTATACAGTAGAGAAGTATATAGAAGAGATTGCTTCTGAGTTAGTAAATATAGATGGTTTCTGGAATCAGACATGTATCTAATAATTGTAATATGGTGTCATATTTCTGTAACAGCATATTAACCTGAACATATTATTACAGTCATACCTTCCTTCTATGAACCTGGAAATACACTGTGATTCTTTTTCATCAAGTGACATTTAAGAGAAAGGATCACTGAGGTTACCCCAGTGCTACTCTTTCGTAACCACTTATTAGTTCTGTCTTTAAAGGTCACCAATAAAGGGTAAAGTTCCTGGCTTTTTGCTTTTAAGAGTATATTTTTGCCCCTATTTTTACTTAATAGAGGATATTTCAAGTTTCTGTATGGCAAGACAGGGATTTAAAAAAGCATGACAATATAAATGGCTGTCAAGTCCACCATATGTTTTGTAGAAGGACCATGTTATCAGTGTATCATGTAGATTGTTATCAGTTGCCCATAAAGGACATGATATTGAATGGCATTTTTTTTTCTGTTCAGTACTGGTACATTCTGTCTGTGCATCATATGTCTTTATGGCTAGGTTGAATTAATTATCATTTCAGGCATAAGCTTATAGTAGGAAATATTACAGAATTCATGTGTGGCCACATGAGGACTTCATTTAATTTTTGAGTAACTGCCTCATCTCTAACATTTGTTGATATGTAATAGGAACCCAGTCTGGACAGAGAGAGAAGGCAGAGCTCACAAACCATTGCATAGCAGCCTGCAGCAGTATCTGGTGTGCAAGGATAACAGCCCATTTGGGGAGAATCCCAGGCAAAAAGCCTGTGTAAAACAGTGCAAAGAACAGTGTAAGATGATTCCAATCAAGATTACAAGAATATAGGACCAGGCACTAAGCTGTGGCTTTGAAAGGAACTGGGATAATTCTGGAGGTTGGGCAGGGGTAGAAACTCTCCATGTCTGTACACTTCAGTACACTCCAGGTCCCATCTGAATGGAATTGCTCCTTCCTGACCAATTTAAGCAGCTGCTTGTGACTCCAAGTTACTTTTTTAGTACCTAGAGACTGCTGAGGTGAGGAAGGACTTTGTTACCTGAGCAACAATGAGTTGACCGCTTGGAGAGCTGAGATAGTAAATAGGAGATTTCCAAACTTTCCTCTGAAGTACAGTTGGGATAAATTTTGTCACTGATACTCTTGTGTCACGACCATCACATGTAAATGACACTATCAGAATTTTAAAAATAACAAATGATAAATCAAGTTCTAGAACAACCATTAAAACCTCTTCCAGTTCCTCATTTCATCTATAGAAAATACTTTTTTGACCATCTTCTCCCATCAAATAAAGCTGATTGATAAAAGTAGTTCACTTGCCTATTTTTGAGATAGCTCACGCCCCGGTGAGGTCTAGTTCAGCAAATGCCTACATGCAAATATAACATATATATGGCTTTCCATGAATAAAGCAAATCATTAGTGAAGCATACAAGAAAGGTTCAACAGCTGGTTAATTGTTAGATACATAGTACATCCACACCACGGGACACCAACAGATATATTGAACATCTTCTATTTCAGCAATCTGGACTTGCCCCAAAAATTATCACCTTTGCAATTAGGGGGTCAGATCAAGAGGCCATTAAACACCAAATTCTGAACAGTAATGTTTATAATTATATATCATGGACATATCTTCAAAGGCTCGTGGAGTATATCACTAACCACATTCAGTAAGCTCAAGCACCAAGAGTCTGTGAGCTGTGAATATGCAACCTGAAGTCACCTTCTGCAACAAGTTTCATTTACAGGATCTTTTAAGAGTCTGCTTCATGCCTACTAGTCAAAAATTTGAAATAACAGGTTAAAAAGTGAATGCATGTGTGGAAAGAAAAAATTACATAGTCATGTGGTATCAAAATATTCAATACATTTATAGGACAACCAAAAGGGCTTTATTCTATGTTATCATACCTGGCATCCTTGGAACGCTTAAGAAAGGCTATTTTGTCATTAAAAACAACTGGATAAGTTTACTTTTTTTAAGAATTGTTTTTTTTAACATATTTTGTATGTTGCAGTCCCATTTATTATGAGAGCTATCACTAACAAAAGAAAAATAAATGATCCTCAGCCAGCAGAAAACAATATAGATTTACTGTAAACAACAGCTTTGCTTAGAAGAAAATAAAACAAATTCAATATGTCTTCAAGATCAGCTGTTATTTTTTCAGCTCCTTTTTATATCCTTGTCTTCTAGATAATGACCTGAGAACTCAAAAATAAATGTGTTGCCATTAGATATTTCACTATGACATCTACATAAATGCTATTTAAAAAAAGCACGTGTTGCAAGAGACATGCTACCATGCTAAATGTTTTCCCTCTTTCCCTTTGTCTTCCTCTCTTTTACTGGACCTCTACTTATACTAGGGATATGCTTCTTCATGATTTACTAGTACTACGTTAACAGGCCAGGTAAAATGTGTGCCATAATTAAAAAGGAAATTAAACTCATAAAAAAATAAAATGCATTTAAAAACCTGAATGCCTCAGTGGAAAAGATATGGAGGCTATCACTGGAAAAAGTTCAGTGTGTAAGCACTGGACATCTTGTCAAATGATGGAAACAGGAATGCCTGTAAAATGTGGCAGGTCAAACATAAACAGGAAATTATGAGAAGAAAAAAAAAGAGCTTGAAGAAGGTCTTTCAAAGGATGTTGAAACTGTTACCAAAATCTCTTTGATTACATCAGAAAAGAAAAACAGCTAGGGAATCAGTGGAACCACATACCAACAAAGGTTTAAAACAAAGTATTCAGGGATGAACGAATTTTTCAATCAGACCTAACTGCTGAACACTCTGAGGAGAAGCCTATATTTAATATTTATTTTTGTAGCAGATGGGTCAGAAGAGTATGAAGTACATGTACAGGAATAACTAGGTGAAATCGACATTTTAGATGTTAATAGGACTGAATGGATACTGAAGAAAATCAAACGGGAAATTTCAGACCTGCTGGCCAGGTTGTGCTACCTATCATTACAAATTGCTACTCTGCCAAAAGACTGGCAACTTGCTCATGTATTTGCCATCTGCAAACAAGGCTGTGGGGGAGATCGTGGGAACTGCAGACCAGTGAGTCTGTCTTCCTTCCGTGATAAGACAGTACCATCTAGAACAGAGAATAAGGTGAAGGAGCACATGAATAAGTACAGGCTGTTGGAAAGGAGTCACCGTGGTTTGTGTAAAAGGCAACCTCACTACATCAGCCACTTGGCACTCCCTGAATGAGTCGATAAGCACGTGGTAGAGAAAAGCCAGTGGACATTCAAAACTTGGATATTCAAAGATGTTCCACACCAAATATTACTGAAGAAGCAGTTTCATGCATCACAACTGTGCAACCTTAGCTCAGTTTTGCTAAGAAGATTGCTGTTAAAAGTAAGAGAAGGCATGTAAACTGAAAGCATTCAAGATAAGAAAAATAGAAACAGCAAATGGATGAGATAGTAATTGATGTGTCTCATGGTTTAACCCCAGCAGGCAGCTAGAACCACGCAGCCGCTAACTCACTCACCCCAGTTTGGTTGGGGGAGAGAATCAGAAGAGTATACCCCTCTGGCAGGGGTATGAGGAGCACAGAAGGCCTTGAGCGCTTAGCAGCAACCAACGACACCATTGCACTATCACACTATTCCCATCCCAAATCCAAAACATAGCAAAAACATCCAAAACCAGCTGCTAGTAAGAAAGTTAATTCTATCCCAACTGAAACCACAACACTGAGATAGTAATGATTAGGAGCTCAAGGATTCAAGAGGAAAAACACTGATGGGAAAAGGTATACCTCTCTTAAAGAAAAAAACGCCAGACATTCAGAAGATGGTAAAATAAGCAGGATCAAGGATTGGTGCATTCCAAGGGAGAGTGGAGACCTAACTGGTGCCATTACTGCTTAGAGTAGCAGTGTTCATTTACTGTGTATATTAGCCAATAAATAATTGGCAGGTACTTTCAAGTTTTTGCAGAATTTCCTCGTGCATAGGAAGAGTTGCTAATGCCAAAGGGTCTAGAAGAGAAAAGGTTACAGAAGGGTTCTTTCATGGAGTGGAAAAGGCTTAAGGACAGAAAGCAAAGGTCTTAGTGGTCACTTCTCAGAACAGTTACTACTGGCATCTACTATACTATTACTACAGGGACAAGTTTTATTCAACATCTTCACCAATACCCTGGAGAAAATACTAAGCTCTTTTGTGTAGTCAGATGCCATTCTTATGGTAATGAACTCCAGAAGGGCCTTGAAAAAATTGAGTGAGCCATTGAACAGAGAATAGATGTAGATAATGGTAATGCTTCTAAGGATAGATATACAATGCTGAATTTGGAAGTGGAAGTCACAACTGAGGAAAGAACTTTTTCAGTCACCACTTAAAATCCTCAGCAATCTTTGTTCAATTTACAATCACAGCCAAAAAAGCCAAGAAGATGTCGATGAGTAATGAGATGAAGACTGGAGAAGTAATTTTGCCATTGTAGAAAATCACGTACACCCTTGTCTAGGTTATTATGTGCAGCTCCGGTCTTCAACACACTGGGACAGTGAAGTCAAAGGTGCAGACTTCAACTAAAATGCTTTAAGGATAAAGCAGCTGCCTTCTGCAGAGGGACTAAGCCAGCTGGGATTCCAGCCTGCAGAGCAGAAGGCTGGGGCGGGATATGATCAAAGTTTACACAATTGTGAAGAGCATAGATAAACAAAATGTGGAACTGTTCTTCACCAAATCTCACAGTGAAAGGACAAACCAGAGTAGGAAACTAGTAAAGGGAAGTGGATACCAAAAGAAAAATAGGCAGAGATATACACTAATGCAACAATTCTGAATGCTAGGGGGAAATGAAAAGGGTATACCACAGAAAGCGTCCGCATTAAGGTGCCTGATTCTCCACTCGTTATGATTTCTGAGCCCTAATTGGCGTGACCGTAATGTTTGCAGGAATCCAGCTTGGAGAATGCCACGATAACACTATCACAGGATTCACACAATGAAATTGTGTAAATGGCTTGTGAGATTTCCATATTGCAGCTCTGTTACATTATGGTTCTCCAGGAGAAAATAGAGACGTCTAGGACCACCGTCATCCCAAATTTCTAACACAGTTGTCTAGTACGTTACCCCTCCTTCCTTATCTGATAAATTCAGTACTACTGAGTGCTGTTACGGAGGTCTTCTACATTATTGACTGCATTTTATCTTGTGTAATATTCTTCAGAAAATCTGTATAAAAAGTTATAAGTGATTATCTAGCAAAACCACAGTAAGTTCCTCATTGTGACTTTACCTTGATGCCTATATTCAAAAAGAGAACTCAAAAAAGAAAAGGAAGGAAAAAATCTTATGCCTGAGAGTTATTTGGACAGATTTTTGAGATTTATTGCAACACTACATAAAAGCCTAAGAATCATGTCTGCAGGAAATTAGCTATGCATTCCAAGGGACATTTTAAGTGGAAATTCGGAACTAACTCTTCTCTAATCTACTGTATGAAAATACAAGACTAGAGAAACTTCCTGTCTTTCATCCAGTCCACTTAAATAGAAAAAAACTTGACAGAGCACATCTTATTTAATCTTCATAAGCAGTAAAAGTTCTTTCAGGGTTTGTCAAAGGTCTAAATAGCAGTCTGATTGTATCTTTGAGTCTTTAGGGTAGATTTATAAAGGCGCTTCTTAAAGAGGAGCATGGTGTCATCCATCAGAGTTCTTTTTCTGTTTCTGAGGACATGAGTGGACTGTAATGGCTCCTGTAATGCTCAGCTGGTGTTGCAGTCCTTTGCAATAAAAAACATAAGCATGTACTTTGCCTGTGTGTCTATAATGAATGGAAGAGGGGCTAAATGAAATTAGAATAAATTATGTTTGATGGTATGTCGGCATTGGGAGTATTGAAAAGGGAAAAATTTAAGGTGCCATTTCTACCAAAATTGTTTCACCTGGGTACTCACTGATATGACCTCTTTCTCTTACCCAGGTGCTTCAGAAGAGCCCTGACCTGAGCTCCAACAGCCTGCAGTGCCTCAGCCTCCACTGCCCCTGGTCCAGAGCAAGGAAAGGACAAGGCTCTCTACACATTGCTCACCACCGTGAGACAGACCTCACACCTCCATTGCCTCCCCTGCTGGAGGGCACTCCTTTCCCTGCCCAGCAAAGTGCTAGAGAGGTTGAGCTCTCCTCTATGTCTGGGATCGCTGGCGTCCCTGGGTCAGGGAAGGGACGTGTGTGAGAAGAGGGAATTGTCATAAGGCAGGCAATTTAGTATGCTGTCATGCAGCTTGCAAAAGAAGCATGCAGCAGGGCTGAACAAATCTGCAAATGTGATTAGCGGAAAAGATCATTGTCTCCCTCTACAATCTTCTGAAGCATCTCTCCTTCTTCCGAAACATCTCTCCTTCTGCTCCCCAGACCATTTTCCAAAAGATTTAATATTATTATAACAGATGATAGTACTGAGATGCTTTTTATAGATCCCAGAGTTGGAGAAGGCTCATACAGTACTGCACATAAATTTTGACTACAGACTTAACTTGGCTGACTGGCTATAAAAAGAAGTGATATCTCCAAATCTTTATTATTGTAAGGATCAGTTGTGGCTTTTACCTTGGGGATACAGGGGCCCATTTCCCACCAGAAATTTATAACATGGTAAAATCTTTCTGGATCTTACTTCCCTCTTCCGCTAAGTGCAGATGGTACATGTGCTTACATCAAGTCTGGCACCACAACCCATGGAACTGGGAAGCATATTGCACCTGCACATCAACCCTACATGGGCAGCTCCCTGGTTCACCCTGAAATCAGAGACAGGCATGTGGCACCCAGGCTGTGTGCAGAAAGGGACATGTAGGAGACAGAATGCCTTTTTTTTCTGTTTTCCAACATATAAAATCTGAATGTTTGTCTTGTACTATCTTGCTAATACTTTGCTAATTGCTAATTGCTTTGCGTGATACTGTTCTCTTAAATTCTCATTAAGTGATATACATGCATGCACAATTCTATTACTTTTTTTTGAGATCCCTACCAGCTAAAAAACATTTAGAGGTGCCACAAGTAAAGATTGTGTCCAGTACAAGGTAAACAGACTAACTAGTGGATTACATGTTACACTCACTGCACTTGAGTTTTTCTCCAGTGTATTACCATAAACTACTTTCTCTGCTTTAATCCTTCCCTGTTTTTAGTCTCCATTAGTGTTCATGGCATTGGTATAACTAAGAGCAACATCAGTCAAGCAGCTTGCAAAAAAGTTCAGACCATTCTTCAGAGGCTGGAGTCCTGTAGCAGTGCACTGAAAGCAAAAGCTGACTTTAACAAAGAAAATGGAAACTAGTTGGTGCAACTCTATAAATGAAATTTGGTATTCTCCATGAGCTGTTGAAGCTAGTTGGGGTGATTTCGAGTAACCTTTCTCTTCTTTTTCAGGTTAATATATGTCTTGTCAAGACAGACTGTTAATTTGTTGTAGTCATTGTCACCGGTCTTGAGAGGACCACATAGAATTGTAGGCTTTAAAGCAACCTTGGCATGACTTATTTGCCAGGGCCCATATGTGGCAGGTTAAAATCAGGTTTATATTTGCTACTGAACAAACTTACAAGTTAGTTACCGCTAATAAAGACCATTCCTGTTAACAGTAAGATTCCACAGATTCTTGAGGCAGACTGGTTAAGTTGGATGGATCCATATGAAATGGTAGTCCGGGACTTCCTCTGCAGAGCTGGCTGTTATATGCTCTCACCACACGTGCACTGGTGGTATGTTATAAAGCACTAGCAGAGATGGGAAAAGATTGGGTCAGAAGGTTTATGATATAAAGCACGATTAAATAGAACTGGCTATCATCCAGCTTTGTGCGCGACAATCAGTAGCAGGCTAGAATGGCTGAGTAACAGATGGCTGGTACGGATGTTAGAAAGGTTTGTGTTTAGGCACCCCATGCTAAGCCAGCTAATCTACTTCACAGATGTCCTTTCTTTTGCAGCTGTTTTCTTTAGATGTCCTTGAAAATTCATGGTCTGATCCAGGGCTACTCCTAGATGCACCTGATATGACTTGTATTTCATGTTGCTTTCACAGAGTGATAAATCCAGTGTTCAATATAAGCACGGTGAGGATGTAGTATGGTAGTTCTATTTGGCTAAAGCCTGTCACTGGTCCTAGCAGTGACCAGTGCTAAGACCAGATTGTTTGTTTCAGCAATCAGAGTTATAGCTAAGATGGTCTGACAGAGCACTTACCTCATGAAATGGATTTTTTCCACATAACTTTAAAGAAAGTGACATATTTAATCAGACAGTGTGAGACTAGCAGATTTGTTGGCTAAGGCAACTGCTATCAAATTCAGCATCTCATCAGGATCTCAGCATTTCTGGGGGAAACAGGAGTTAAAGTGAGATTATAAGAAATGAGGCAAAAGTAGTAACAGTCAGACAGACTATCAGGTAGCTGTACCTGAGATGTTGAAAAGGGATACTCTTCCTAGGAAGGCCGTAAACTGTTGGGATATTTCTAGATAAAAGGCCTTGTCCAAATAAAGGAAAAAATATCTATAGTGCATGAAGCCTTCAGGTTCATCTAGAGCTGTTGATGCAGGAAGGGCAGTGCGCAAGCACTGTTGCCAAAGACAGTCTGTCTTAAGGGAGGAGGGTCCCATATGCACTGGTATTTTAAGAAGTTTTCTTGCAACATGTAGCTGTCAAAGTGCTAAGGTATTTTTGAGAAAGGGCATGCTGGACTATAGCTACATGCAAATATTGGGTGCTACTTATCCATTCAGATACCAAAAGACTGTGGAAATGGCATTGGCACTAATGAATTAAGTCTGCAGAGATTCTCGTGTCACTTAAACACAGATCTGAAAACTGTGAGGTTGTATGGATCCTGGATTTGCAAGGCTCTGCTTGGATAGTGGAAACATTAACCACAATCATAGAGTTTTAACTGCCTGTTAAGCATTGTGCTCCTTTTTTTTGAGATAGTTTATAGAAAACAGGCCTGTGATATATAAAATGTAGTTCAGTACTTACATTTGGGCATATGCTAAAAATATCTGTCTTGTTTTCCTTCTGGAAAACCTCCAGAGAAACAAATCCAAAATTTAAGAAGCTTGTAGGATAGAGCTTCTAGGCATTTTTAAAAAATATTTCTCTCCACTGAAAATTGGAAGAGTTGCTGCACAATTTTCCAGTAAAGAGGGAAAGTGTCATAAAATAGTGAACAGTAGGGACAGAATACATTCCAGCTAGCAAATTTGACAGAAACTGTAGTTTCTTTTCAGGGCTACACTGAGCATGGCCCTTCCTTGGTAATTGAAAGAAAAACTATGATGGGGCTTGGAACACACTCAAAAAAGTGATTTGTGCAGGAACTGAATTATGATAAAGTGAAACACTTCCAGAAAAAAAACCTGCACATATATCAGTGCTCTATTTTTCATCGTTGATAATCTATTAAGTTATTTCTCTTTCTTTTTGTTTGAATAGATGATGTCGGTGTGTCCCTTTTAGACCTATTGGAACAAAAAATGAAGCTAAGGTAGATTTATCTTTCACCAGAACTAATGAATTCAGCCTGCTTTTTAGGTAGCTGAAAGACAGAGCTAAGGCTATGCTTCCACAAATAAAAACCCAAGAATAATGACAATTCAGATGATCTGTGTGGAAAGATGTTGCTTAATATTGTTTTACACAACTGTATATGCAGAAAAGAAGCTTCCCAGTTGGAGAACAAAAAAGTAGGGAAAGAAAAGGGCTTCAGAAAAGCTTGCAAAAGCCTGTCTGGAGACAGTGGGCTTTGGGGTGGAGGTGTTGGCTGAGGGCTAAGAAAGTATTTGTTTCATTGTATGTCCAAGAGAGAAGGAGTTTGTAGATTTTTGCCATATGCCTCAGCCTCAGAACTTGGTAGGAGGCAAGGACTTTTTCTGCTGTTCCAACCACATTAGAGGTGCAACATTTCTGCTCCATTTGTGCTTTCCACTGCTACAATTTAGTAGTATTGTTTCTGTTCTAACTAGAGCTCCTTCAAAGACGCCCAAGTCCAGCACCATTTTTTCTCCTAATTGAAATATCCCAGCAAAAACAACTATTGGTTAGCCACTCTAGCTAGAAGGGCTACTGCTCTAGCTTTTTAACAACATTTTTGCATAACATCTTTCACCATGTGCCTAGCAAACTGCAGGCATCCTTGAAACACTAAAAAAAGGGGCAGTTGCCTCAGTGTCTTTGAATAACCCAGTACAGTTGAAGAAAGTAAGTCACATTAACTTTTTATTATGAGAATTTTGCGATGGACAAATTAATGAAATTCTATTTTTCTGAGCCAAACCAGAAGACAGGCTTTTTATAAAGTAACTATTTAGCTGCTGGTCAAGATGAAATCATCACGCTTATCTTAGAAAGGGACAGTCCTGATAATGGAGCCTTTACAACTGATACATCCCTTCTTTTCATGTGTTTATATTCTGAGTGTCACTAAATTTCTGTACAGCTCAGTGTATCTTTTCTAGTCTCCCTCCTTGTTGCAATTGTGGCCCTGGTGAAGAGAATTTCCTCAAAGGTTGCAAGGAGCCATGAGTGCCTTCTGACGACTTAGTGGCGAGTAGGTGTAGCATTGCAGAGCTGTAAATAAGCCAAATGAAGCAATGACACCCCTTGTCCTGTGAAAAATGTATGAAATTTGTAAAGTCAAGAGTTATGAGAGTGTCATCTTAAAAACTCCCCTAAAAGAGAACAAAATCCCCAAGTCAAGCCAGGATAGGATAGATACAAAGGGACTCCTGGGGAAGAGTGATACTAAATAGACGTTAACATTGCTTCCTGCAAAATGGTTTTTATTGTTCCTTATTTCTACTAGAGATTGATGATGTAGGTAAGGTCTAAGTCTGCTAATTTTTTCTTCAAAAAGAGAAGAAACCTGTAGTGTAAGGACAAAAGAAATCCTTTAAGGGTTTGGACCCAGGATCCACATGAAACCCTGTGGCAGACAAAGAGGATGAATCCAGATTTCCAAACTCCTGTCTAAGGCCTCCAGGACCAAACCATGTATTTTCTTTCATATTTTTCTTGAAGCTATAGCCCTGTTAGACTCTGCTTAATGTATGAGAATCACAGGCAGAGGTGGTATGGCTATTCTCAAGCAGCTTACGTAAGCAGCCTGCGGACCAGGGTGGAGTGGGCTTAGCTTAAAGTCTTTGGAATTTCAGGGATAGACCAGAGAGAGCACAATTAGCACAGTGTTATTGAGACTCACTACCATGCTGTGTTGTTAACCTGCCAGGCATAAAATTCACTTTATTGTTGGGAGTCCGTAATTCCACAAAATCCCCAACAATTTTCAGTTTTAACATCTGAAAGGACCTTGATGTTTAGAGCACAGGTTTGTTCATGATCTACTGAGAGATTTGCCCCCCCGAGATATGTTACTGGCAGGTATGACCTTTTGGGGAAGCTGGCAGTCTGGCTTAATGCTTTGTTTATTTCTTCTTCAAAGCTAAAAAGTAAGTAACACAGAAAGCGGTCTGCCTCTCTGGTATTAGAAAAGGTTATTTTGATTCTTTGCCATGGACAGTTGATTTATGGCAACTTTTGCAGCATTTGTCTTACCAGCACATGTTTTCAGAAACTAAGGGTTTTTTGCGGTACCTGGAATATAATGGGAAAACAATGAGGGTGTTTACATAGTAATTTTGTTCAGATTAGGAGTGTTGAAGTCAGTCTCCTGATTGTGCCCTCTTGCTGTACTTTGCCGAGTGATGTTTCTAGGGCTTCTGAAACTGGATTACTTTGGATGAAACTAAACAATTACATGCTCCAGGAGCGGAGCTGATATGGTCCAGCCATCACTGGGTATTCAGTCCACTGAAACAGGTTAGAGATAGCCTGAAATAAAAAGTCCCAAAACATGTAACATGGCATCAGGTCCTTAGCACCAAATGAGGGGACCAATGCACCAATCTGAGGGGACTTAACAGCTCCATTCCTATTAATCTGTAGTACATCCTAATGTTGCCATAATCAATATGTCCCTTATGAGAGTCTAATGTTACCTGAAATGATATACAAAAACCATAAATTCGTAACTTCTACAGAGTGACTTCCATTTTACTTGGCTAGCAGAGTACATCCAGGATGCAGAAGTCTGTTTTGCTGAAGTATTTCACATACTAGAAGCGTAGATCTGGGTCGCAATAAATAACAACTACTGGTATGTGGTAAAAACTGTGCATTAGACAGCAAGGCTACAGCAAGGTAGATGGGACTATGTCTATAGCTAAGAATAAATAGTAGCTCTGATACTTCCGTTGTCACTCACTTACTTTAGGAAAGCCATTGCACCTTAAAGTAGGATCGGAAACACAGAGTACACAAATCTGAATTAAAAACAAAGCCTCTCTCTTTCCCTGTGACCATCATTAAATTTCTGGATTAATTTACCCTGAAATATGATAAACTTTTCTTTCTTTACAACAAAACTGCATGCCTTTTACAGGTTTTACATATTTCAAACAATATACTTATTATTTTATTGGATCCAGTTTGATACAGACAATAGAGGTACAGTGATACACTGTTGGGAACAATGATAGAATACAAGTTGAGAACCTGTATTATCAGAGATTTTAGATCATCCAAATGGTTCCTTAGGATCTTAGTACTTATGAAAATGTTTCCTAGTTTTCCACCAAGTACAGAGGGCTCAAAACTTCCTGCTATCTCAGCACTCATCTGAAATTACAAGGTTAAGATCTGTAAAGAGAAAGTCATACTTACAAAACATACAAACTTCCTTATCCCGTCTTTAGAAAATGGCAGAGAGATAACTGACATAAACACTACATGTAATGTATTTCTTCAAATATACATTATGAAAAGTTAAATATATTAAAATCTAATTTGCTTTTCTTCCCAGTGGTCCTTTATATCAGATAAGTAAGTTGCGCTTTGTGCAGAGACTTTTCTATCAGGTGGTAGTAACTCCTGGAGTTCCAGCAGGAATCAGGACCCCATGATTAAACAATTCCTGTATCAGTACCTTTATCAGTACCTAAATAGACTGCTGAAAAAAATCATAGCAGAAGAAAGAAATCAATGGGATGAAGTGATGTGCACAGGATTACATAGAAGATCTATTGAAGAGCCAGAGAGACTTCTGATAGCATTTTCATAAATTGCAATCTTTGCTATGCATGAAGTGCCTGTGGGACTATCAGAGACATCTCTTTTGGCAGTAGTATGTTTTAAAGAAAGCAAGATGGTATAAAATAGTATCTATCTTAATTTCAACTCAAGGGTAGACATTCCACCATGCCCACCCGTCTTCTGGGGGGGGGGGGGGGGGAAT